>CM055065.1:5891913-5919413 GCA_029204045.2 Tillandsia leiboldiana
CCATTTCCACTCGGGATGAGACTTTTAACTTGCCAGCTGGCACCTCGATGCTCAGCTTTCACCTGCTGACAAGTTAAAACACTGAGCCACAAATCTCCCAATATCCCTCTTCTGCCTTTCCACCATAAGTGTGCTGAGGTCTTTATACATCTTAGTACCCACCAGGATGTAGGGTATAAGGTGTATAATGGGCCTCTCGCAATATCTGCTCTCTAATCTCCACATCTATTGGCACACATGCTCGGTTTCTGTACCTCAGTATTCCCGAAGGCATCTACCGAAAGTCCCCATACTGATCACTCGGAATATGATCTCTAAATCCTGGCCAAGTGGGGGTCCTCACTCTGTTTCTCTTTGATCCTGTCCAGCAGTGGGCTGCACGACTAAAGATGTCAGCTAGCAGAGACCCCAGGGGACACAACCTCTATGTCGAGCCGTCTCATCTCCTCTATAGCGAGCGGGCGCCTGTCTGTGATCATCATATACAAACTTTGCACCGCTCTCCTACTCAAGGCGTCAGCGACCACTTAGCCTTGCCTGGGTGGTAGAGAATATCTACATCATAATCCTTTAATAGCTCTAACCACCTACGTTGCCTCAAATTCAGCTCCTTTTGCGGTGAACAGGTACTTTAGGCTCTTGTGGTCGGTGTAGATTTCACAATGTTCCCCATACAGATAATGGCGCCAGAGCTTTAGCGCAAACACTACAGCTGCAAGCTCCAAGTCATGGGTAGGGTAATTTTTCTCATAATCCTTGAGTTGCCTTGATGCATAAGCAATTACCCTCCCCTTCCTGCATCAGCACACAACCAAGTCCGCTGTGTGATGCGTCACTATAGATCACATATCCTTTTCCCATAACAGGAAGGGAAAGGATAGGAGCGGTCATCAGTCTATTTTTTCAGCTCCTCAAAGCTCTTTTGACAGGACCTCACTCCAGATAAACTTCACTCCCTTACGCGTCAAGCGAGTGGAGGGGTGTGGAGAGCTTCGCAAAGCCTTCCACAAACCGACGGTAATACCCAGCTAAACCCATAAAGCTACGTACCTCAGAAACCGTCGTCGGTCGGGGCCAATCACGGACTGCCTCAATCTTCGCGGGTCCACCGCCACACCTGCAGCGGAAATCACATGGCCCAAGAAGACTACCTCCCGAAGCCAAAACTCGCACTTTGCCAGCTTGGCATACAACTTCTTCTCTTGCAGAAGTTGCAGCACGATCCTTAAGTGCTCCTCATGCTCAATATCACTTCGGGAGTAAATCAAGATATCATCAATGAATACTACTACGAATCGATCCAAGTATAGTCGGAAGATCGGGTTCATTAAATCCATGAATGCGGCAGGGGCATTAGTTAGCCCAAAAGGCATAACTGTAAATTCATAATGCCCGTACCGTGATCTAAATGCCGTTTTCGGAATATCCTCGGCCTTCACCTTCAACTGGTGGTAACCAGACTGCAAATCTATCTTAGAGAAGACACAAGACCCTTGCAGCTGATCAAAAAGATCATCGATGCGCGGCAAAGGGTACTTGTTCTTGATGGTCACTTTATTTAATTCTCTATAGTCCACACATAACGAAGTGACCCATCCTTCTTTTTCACGAATAGCACCGGCGCTCCCCAAGGCGACACACTCGGCCTAATAAAGCCCTTATCCATTAAATCCTGAAGTTGCGCCTTAAGCTCTCGCAACTCAGCCGGTGCCATCCGGTAAGGAGCCTTTGAGATTGGCGCAGTTCCCGGAACTACGTCAATCACAACTCAATCTCCCTATCTGGCGGCATGCGAGTCAGCTCAGGTGGGAAAACATCCGGGAACTCGCGGGCAATAGGGATATCCCCGAGTTCCGGTGCCGCCGTAGGCCCCTCAACAACACTAGCCAAAAAGGCTACACATCCTCGATGGATCATCTGCCTTGCTCTGGAAGTCGAAACCATAGAGGCAAAGAAAGCACTCTGACATCCCCGGTATACCATCATCTCCTGGCCTGGTTCTCTAAAGTGACCGTCCTTTGCGGCACAGTCAATAGTTGCGAAATACCGAGCCAGCCAGTCCATCCCGAGGACCACATCGAAGTCCATCAATTTTCTCAGGACCAACAGGTCAGCTGGCATAATCCAGGACTCGATTTGCATCGGGCAGGACCAACAACACTCCTCCACGTGCAAGGTGTGATCGGGAATCTGAACCTCTCGTGCACGTGGCAAAAGTCCTACCTCTATCCCATGTAATGATGCAAATGATTTACTAATAAAAGAATGCGATGCTCCAGTATCAAATAATGTACGAGTCCTAATGCCAGAAAGTAAGGTGATACCTGCCACCACGTGATCTGCTGCCGAAGAGTCCTCTACCTGTGCAGCATACACTCGCCCACTCTGAGCTGGAGGGCGATACTCCGTGGGATGGGAAGAAGATGGCCAGCTTGCTGGAGCATATGGCCGCTGAGCCGTCGACCGTTGCTGAGACGAAGAAGGAGCAGATGCTGAAGAAGGAGCCGTCGATGGTGCATATGGGCAGGCAGCTCGGAGGTGGCCAGACTGTCCACACCGATAACAACGGCCAAATCTCAGATCACAAGCATCAGAGTTATGCTGTCCCTGGCAGAAAATGCACCTAACCGTAGCCTGGGGCTGCCTCGCCTGCTGCCTCTGTCGCGGAGGCCCTTGCTGCCGCGACTGCGATCTCTGCGAATGCTGTTGCTGCTGATGCTGCGGTGGCCTCTGGGATCCCCCAGGCCCTCGCCGCTCAGAGCGCCCACGGCCGGAAAACTGAGGCCGTGGCGGTCGTGGCGGCCTCCAAGAACTGGCCTGTCCCCCGTCGTCCTGCGCTGGTCGCTTCCTGTCTGCGCCTTGAGCGACCAGGCCCCCACGTCTGGCGACGACGTGGTCTCCCCTCTCAACCCACTGGGCATGCTCTGCTGCCTCCTCCAAGGTCTGTAGTCTCTGAGCATGCACCAGAGTATAGATTTCAGGGCGCAGGCCCGACTCAAAGAGCTCCACCTGGTGCGGTCCATCCCTGGCGACATAGGGTACGCAGTTGAGTAACCGCGTGAACTCCTGAAAATAGTCTAATGCCGTCCGGTCGCCTTGCTGAAGATTCTTCAAATCATCTTCCAGCTTTTTCTTCATACTCGTGGAAAAGTACGTATCCAGAATCATCTTCTTGAACTCAGACCAGGGTAGCTGTCGAGTGATTTGAAATTCCAGTGGCTCCACCCGACGCCACCATGCATCAGCATCCCCGTCTAAACAGTGTACAGCCATATGTACCCTGTACTTCTGGTCAATGAAGAAGTCCCGGAATAACTTCTCCATTGACGAAAGCCAAGTCCCAATCTCCCAAGGCTTAATATTCCGCCCTGAAAATCTGGGCGGTCCCCGCTTACAGAACTGAGTAAGTTTGTCAGCAATCTCCTGCTCCTCCGCAGGAGTCAATGGCCGGATTGTCCCCTGAGCAACAGGGGATGCCGAGGTCACCGGTCCAACTAGGGAAGCCACAGCAGGGGAGGGTGGTACGGGAGAACTCTCCGGGGGTGCAACAACAGGCTGCGCCCTCTGTTCTAACATTTGCGTCAGCCGACCCATGGCCTCCTCCTGACGCCGCACGGCCTCTGACATCTGGGCCATCTGAGCCTGCAGCTCCTGTACCTCACTCTGCTGGCCCTGCTCGGACTCTTCCGGCTCGGGCTCAGGGGAGGAAGGCTGCGAACGCGTCAACATTCTACGTTGCGGAGGCATCCTACCACAAGAAACCACCCTTAGTATCCAAACCCCACACGACCCATTCTAGCGAAAGTCAAAGACATTCTCCTATTTCTGTGACTTTATGTTGTCTGCAGCCAACATAACAGTCTACCAGAAGTAGGCTATGTCGACCCCTCTTCCTTTATTGGAAGAGTTAAATAAGTAACACAACGACTTCCGCAAAATTGCCACGTCTCTCGCACCCTATCATCCTAGGGTATGTCAAAAGCCTAGGGTTTCCTAAGTCCCAACTGACCTATCCCTAAGCTCTGATACCAACTTAATCTGTCACGCCCCGGAACCCGGGCTCGCCAACAGATCCGCCGTGCACATGGGATTTCCCGAGTACACGAAGCGCTGGTAACCTGCTCCGATATAATATAAACAATAAAAGAGCATAATACAGAGCTGAAGTGGAAGAACCACATAGTATCTCAGACTGGAACTACTAATGAAGCTGTAATATGTACAATAATCTCCCAGCTCACCAAAATAGTACATCCAGCTGGCGAAAGCCAGACCTAGAATAAAAGAAGAATACCACAGTCTGAGTAAAGGGTGCAGCATCTATCTAACAGCTCTCAGTCTCCCAGGAGATCTATCTATTCAGCGATCCCCTTACCTCGATCAGCTGCCGATGGCCTAGCAGCTCCCGCAGACGACTCTGCAAAAATAAAGGAGAAGAAAGAAACAGAAAAGAACAATGGGGGTGAGAACTACCAGATAAACTAGTAGCCTCCCCTAGTGGGCAAAACCTCAACTCTGACGCACCCACTAGGACTACTAGAGGCCAGAAAGGAATAAGTGGTAAAGCTGTAAACAGAACTGCTGAATAAAGGGAAACCACCACTAGTATGCCTCTAAATGTCATGTAGCATGAAATGACTGTATGCAACAATACCAAACATGCCTGCCTGAAATAACTCAGTCTTGTGTCACTGGTACTGCCTGCTGTGCCTTGCCAAATCGGGTATGCTGGCCAATGCATAACACCGATAGGGGATAGTGTTTGCCAAATCGGGTATGCTGGCCAACGCATGACACCGATAGGGAATAGTGTTTGCCAAATTGGGTATGCTGGTCAACGCATAACACCGATAGGGGATAGGAGTCTCAAGGACTCAAAGTCTGTCTGTAACACACTCCGGAGTGGCACTCGAGGGGAGCGACCCACACGAGTAAAAGTACCTCAGTAATAAGTATCATAAGTGTCGTAAACAGCAGGACTGGATCATGACTATGATCAAAGTGGGAAAAGCCATCCACTAAGAAACTCTGATATGATGCCATAGTACTCAATAAGTAGGAAAAACCATCCACTAAAGAAAAGCCCGATCCCCTGCTGATGCCAAAAATAGACCAGACTCAACCCCATTCTGATGCAAGGATAAACATCCGGCCGACCGCCTACAGTCCGCGGTCACCGCAACACCCCACAAGTTTATAATCTAACATAACCTTGGCTATACTATTCCAAACCCCTGCTCATACTCGAGCGACAAGCAACTGAAAGCAAAAGAGAGCAATAAAACATGTCAAGCCTTAATATGATAGTGTAGCAATAAATAGTGGCCCTACCTGATGTCCGGGCATGCATGCAACTGTCTTTATTTTAAAAGTTGTAAAATAGTGTCAAAGATTTAAAAAGATTGATTTACTGAATAAAAGTCATTTGCATGCGAGATTATAGCCTTTGTCTTAAACACAGTGTCCCAATATAAGTCATCATATCATCTGTGGGGTTATATTAAATTTTAGGAGAGTTCGTCCCAGCGGTTCTCATCAATTGTCCTGTTAGTAGTCCTGTTAATAGTCCTGTTAGTAGTCCTGTTAGTAGTCCCAATAGTTCTCATCAATTTAGTTTGTCCCAATTGTTCTCATCAATTGTCATATTAGTTTGTCCCAATTGTTCTTATCAATTGTCATATTAGTTTGTCCCAATTGTTCTCATCAATTAAATTTTAAGGGAGTTCCAGTAATCCCAGTGAGCTTGTCAAAAATGAGGTAAGCAACAACCGCCCACCTCGAACAGCTCAAATCACACCCAGATAGTCTCCTGGCTGTCCACAGTCCCCTAGAACTGCTGTCTGCCGAGAACGGTGCCCTACAGCAACACACATTGCACAGGGTGTAACTATATTATTCATAAAAATACAGCTTTTGCTGTTTTTCAAATAGCACGAAAAGAGAGGAGTTTTTCACCTCTGTATAGTGTTCAGAAAAATCCAGAAAAATTACGGTTGCGTTCCTCGCGAAGAGTAGATCAAAATCGACTCTTTAAACGCCTCGATCTGATGCTCCTACGCCAAGATAAAAATCGGAGAAGTTGACACTGTCCAGAAATTTCCACAGCAAAAAGGGGGGTCAAAAAGGCCTCGGGAATCGTGCCAAAAGTACGAAATGGAGCAAAGTGATCAACACGGAAATCGAAGCCTTACCTCTTAGGAACGCGCTGTCGCAAAAATCATCCAAAAATTCCTCCTGGTTAGCCCACAGGGAATTTTCGACGGAACTGCGACGGGAAATAGGCCGAAAAAGAAAACCGTCGCAGTGCGCCGCGTCGCAGATAACTCACTAACTGTAACTCCAAAAATTCTGAGATTTGGAGGAGAGAGAGAAGAGAGAGAGAGGAAGAAATTTCGTAGAGGGCACATGCCCTGATTCTCACTCTAAGGCCCGCAAATCGAGGTGGGAATGAGAGGGGGTGGGGATTGCTATTTATAATGGGCTGGGGCTCCACACAGGATCGGATCCGAACAGGGAACACCGAAACGGGCCAACCAAAACGCGCCACGTGTCCACAAAACAGGGAACAGCCGGTGCAAGGGCCACTCAGAAGCTGCCACGTGTCCACGTGGTGCACGAGCCCGGTCCCCGCGCCGGGTCTTCCGGAAGATGTCAGCCAATAGGATCTTGCCACGTGTCCCCGTGGGCTTCTAGAAGCCGGCCAGCCAATGGGAAGCTGCCACGTGGCAGATGCAGGGTTCGGTGCTCCCGGTGCACGCCAGGCCCATGGACCGCGCACCCGAGCCCCCCGCCCGCGCCTGCGCCGCCGCCCTCTGCCGCTGTGCCGCCGCTGCGCCGCCGCCCGCCGCCGCCCGCCGCCGCTTGCCGGTCGCCGGAACAGTAATTCCGGCGGCCGGAGTTACTGTTCCGGCGTGAACAGTAATTTTGCGCCGAAAAAATAAAGTAAATATACCATTTCGATCGTTTTCGCGCGCTGAGTCCAAATCCGCTGTCCAATTTCGATTCTACAAGCTCTGCTTCACCGAATAAGCTCCCTACAGTCACTGTTTAATGTTGTACAGTTCCTGCGGGAGTCCGGATCATCACACACGGTACGTGCCGCCCGTGCCGGCCCGGCACGGGCGGCACTTTAATCCTTGATATATATATATATATATAGTCCGGCTACTATACTATCGATAGTACCAAATATTTTGTGCTATCAAATTTTCTACGCTTAGATCAACCCCTTTAATTATTTTCATCCGTTAGATTTTACTATTTTCCCAATTAACCACCTATTAAACCCAAGGGGCCCACTATCATCTTAACCACACATCTTTTAATTCAACGGTTAAAAACTTAATAGTACCAATAACTTGGTACTATTAATAGTATTCCAGCCTAGCTATATATATATATATATATATAGTCCGGATGGAATACTATCAATAGTATAAAGCAATTGGTGCTACCAAGTTTTGCCCTTGGATAAAAAGATATGCGGTTAAGATTATAGTGGTGCCCTAGAATTTTTACTATTCAACCAACCATCCACTAAATTCTAGGACTGCGTTTGGTTCGGGTATAAACGAAGTTATTTTCGAAATATGTATAAGTTCAGTTACGAGGAGGGACTAAAATAATTTTATATTTGGTTGAGTATAAGAGTTGTACCGGGGATAAGAAAATTGTGTTTGTTACGTTAAAGAGGAATAAGAAGAATAGAGGGAATTAAAATTTTCTTTCCCATTTTGTCCTTTGGAAGTTTAAATCTAAATTAAATTATTTTGTAGTATTAATCATTCCCATAGCAAGTTTAAAATTCAAAATATTGTATATAAAAATTGACACAAATTTTAAAATTTTAAAAATTTGGTATAAATTTATTAAAAATTAAAGTTAAAAATTTAAAAATTTGTATAAATTTTAAAATTAATAAATTTTAAAATTTTAAAATTAATGAATTTTAAAATTTTATAAATTTTTAAACTTATTAAAAATTAAAGTTAAAAATTTTAAAAGTAATAAAATTTTAAAAATTTCTAAAATTAAAAATTTATAAATGTTAAAAATTTTAATTTTAATTCTCTCAAAAATTTACAAAAGTGGGAGCAAAAATTTTAATTTTAAAATTTGTATAAATTTAAATAATTTTATAAAAAAAATTTATATAAATTTTAAAACTAATAAATTTTTTTAAAAATTAAATTTTTAGATTTATTAAAAAATAAAATTAAAAATTTTAAAATTTATAAAATAAAAAAAATTAAATTTTATAAATTTAAATATCTTAAAATTTAAAAAAATTTAATTATAAAAAAGGGAGAAAAAAAAAGAAAGAGGTGGAACAAGGTTGTTCGTCCCCCTAAATTTTTTTAAAAATTAAATTTTTAGATTTATTAAAAAGTAAAATTAAAAATTTTAAAATTTATAAAATAAAAAAAATTAAATTTTATAAATTTAAATATCTTAAAATTTTAAAAATTTTAATTAAAAAAAGAGAGAAAAAAAAAAGAAAGAGGTGGAACAAGGTTGTTCGCCCCCCCCAGAACCCACCATCATCCTAACCACACATCTCTTAATTTAAGGGCTAAAATTTAATAGCACCAATGACTTGGTGTTATCGATACTATAGTAGTCTAGTTATATATATATATATATATATATATATATATATATATATATATATATATATATAGAGTCCGGCTAGTATACTATCGATAGTACCAAACATTTGGTGCTATCAAATTTTCTACCGTTAGATTATTACTATTTCTCCAACCACCCATTAAACCCAAGGGGCCCACATCATCTCAACCACATATCTTTTAATTCACCGGTTAAAAACTTAATAGTACCATTGACTTAGTACTATTAATAGTATTCCAGCCTAGCTCTCTCTTTCTCTCTCTCTCTCTCTCTCTCTCTCTATATATATATATATATATATATATATATATATATATATGAGTTTCTATATTTTTAAAAATATCAAATCATTGTTGTTTGTAGATTTTTAGTCCTTGGATGAAATAATGGGCAGTGGTTGGTGAAATAGTATGATTTAAGAGGTGAAATTAATCAAAGGAATAAATCACGCGGTAGAAAACATACAAGCACCAATTAATTACTTGGTACTTTTATAAGTATAATAACCGAATTATATATATATATATATATATATATATATTATTCAGTAATGAATTAATATGAAGCAAACTTAATTGACTGGTACATAGACCGGCCCCCTGCGCGCAAACTTCGTTTTTCTTCTCCATGTCCTATGTGAATGTAATTACACATTGGCTTCAGAAAACTCTTGCACGCCTGCAAGAAGATATTAGAAAAGGTTGTCTCCTTAATGGGCCGTTTATTAGTTAAGTAAGATGTAATTGTAAATGTAGTATTATTAAATATATATATGTAGTTAAAAATACAATTGTTATAACTATATATATATATATCTAATTTGATTGTATGTGTAATGAAATAGAAACAAATAATTTTTGTTTAAAAGATAATTAAATAGTTAAGCTTATTTCAACGGCCACAGTTAGAACTAGAGTTAACTTGTTCATTGCTCCATCTGCTGTATTTGGTATTGCCATGCTATCTTCTATAGGGTGGTAGCTTTTCATACTTCACCACAATTTCATTTAGCGGCAAGACCTTTGGTGGCAGCTTGTGGTGACTTCAAAAATCGTTCCGCTTAATATTCCCATAGTCCTACAAGCTTGCTTAGGCTGCTATATATCATTAATTGGTGTTCACAAATCACCAAACTCTAGTAATAAATGCAGCTATTTAAATCCATTAGTTTGCAGAAAAGTCTGTAAGATGTTTGTGAGCATAATAACATTATTCACAAGAATATAAGAAGAAAATGTCAATATCTCTCCAAAGATCTAACATAGTAGAAAGCCTCAGAATGTAGAAAGAAGTAATTGTATACATTTGATACTCTCTCGGAGATAATTATACTAGCAAAAAATATTTCTACGTGACTCGGAATAAGTTACGCATTCTGTTGATAACATTCAAGCCTCTGTGTTAAGATAAACTGCTACACCAGAGCCAATAAGTTGTCCAAATAATTAGTTAAATGTAACTGTAAAAATTCACAATTTAAACTTTGTTTGGAGAGATTGACATTCTATTAGACTTTATAAGTTGACATAGTAACATGCGATATGTAGACTAGCAAAACTCACCGATCCGTTAGAACATATAAGTATATCTATCGCCTCTTCTTCTTAAAATGCTTGACTTCCCTATCGCGAATCACTGCACCTGCACAAAAAGTGAAAAATGAAGGCCCATAACTTACATAAATTCCAACTTTGTAAGGTTGAGTACTCTTGTAGACTGGTTGGGTGAATGAATATGTTGTTCAGCACATCTCCCCATTTACACAAAGGGCAAGTGCTCACTGTTTGATGGGGAGTATGAAAAGTGTATAAAACCGCATACTATGTACAGCACTTAAGTTATTATTCTTACATATGGCAAACCACTCTGTTTAAACATAGGATTATTAGGAATTTGCAGTCAATTTCAAACTTGTAGATGGTAATAACAAAAGAAAATAGATATACTGCAATGACAAAAGGGCAGTTAGTGATGGTTTATAAAGTAGTTGGATGGTTCCTTATTTGCACAATATCATTTATGCATATGTATTCATATTTATTGATCGAGTAAAAGGCAAGCATTTTTCGAAGAAGTGGCCACATGCAATTGCTGAGTCTAGTTCTGGACTGGGCCATGACACTTACTATTACATATTAATCTAATTTCAGATCTCTGAAATTTCTGTACCAAACTTATCTGATAACTAACACAAAAGAGAGGCCCATCAAAGAACCAGTTCTGGTCTGGGCCATGACACTTGTACTATTACATATTAATCTAATTTCAGATCTCTGAAATTTCTGTACCAAACTTATCTGATAACTAATACAAAAGAGAGGCTCATCAAAGAACCGAGGAAACTAGCTAGTGATAGAATTGAATTATCAACTTCATAGAAATTAATCTGAACTGTAGAAGAGTCTAAATGAAGGACAATTAGAAGAAGCATGAAACTCTGATCTTCAGTGTCGTCTTCATACCTATTGCCGAAGTAAGTTAGAGCCATATAAGATCAGAAAAGCAATGTGAGAAAATAAAATCGATTAGCCATCTCGTAAGTTACATTAGAAACCCTAATTTACACTTGCTCTTAGAAGTTGAAAAGAACCAAGTGAAGCAAAGTTATTTGCATTCTGCCAGTTATATCAGTTTCTTTTAAACCATGCTGGTTTCCTGTAAAGAGGGGAATCTACATTCAATATCTTCTATAACAACAAAACAAGAGAAGCAACAGAGAAACCAAATAACTTCATTAATTGAAAAGATTAAGAAAGATATATGGAACTCACTATTGACGCAATATGGTTCATCATCCTTACATGCAACAGAGCCTAACATCTCAAGCACCATGTAAATATTTTCCCTATAGCTTAATTCCTTCCTTGCATTTCGTTCGATCATCAATTGCCGAAGGTGCATATCTCACAACTCCAAATAGCACTGTACATCTCTACGGCCATCAAGCATGTTGCTGCATTACTAGGCTCAAACTCTAGTACATGGTCTGCTGCATATACGCCGAACTTAAAAGCCTCAAAAATCCAACAACCATTCAAGGATGTCGTCTTGCAAATAGGTTCAAAGGGCATCTTGAATATCGGCAACACAGCTTCTTTAAACGATCCAGCTCAAGTGAGGACGTTGACCAAGCACACATAATGTACAAGTTCTCCGCAAGCTCCAAAGAACTTCCCCATGCAATTCCATCTTGAACTAGTCCACAATGCGCGCATCCTAGAAGAACACCCTAGAAGCTTATTCTACCGGACCACATAAACAAAAGCCACAACACTATATATATACATGCTCCGTGATTTCATAAACTTTGAGATAGCACATTTTGAACAAGAGTATTATCAAGAAACCCTCTCTTAACAGCATGGTAATATATACTGCTGACCATTGGAGAGAGTAGAAAAAAAAAATCTGCGGCAACAGCTAAAACGCTTGTGAAAGAGTGAGAATTGGGCCTCATTCCTGCTGATAACATAATTCTGAAACAATTAGCGCATTCGATGATAAACCATTGTTCTGAAAACCGAAAACAATCGCCGACCAAGTGGCGGAGTCTGAATTCGGCAATTCCTCGAACAGCTTACATGTGTCGACGGTGCACGAAGCTAACACTAGCGCGGCAATGATAGTCGTCCAACTGACACCATCTTTTCGATCATTTGGCATTACTGAGAAGAGCTTCAACGTGACATGTAGCCTCCGCGCACTCGAGTAGGCCATGAACATCGAATTCCACGACACGGCATTTCTCTCGGGCATTTCGTTGAACAAGTGGCGCGCGCCGCCGATCTCACCGTGGCAAATGTACACTCCGATCATCACCGTTATAAACGACGGTGCCTCAAAGGGGCAATTCGTCGAACACCTTTGTAATAACGTGAAGAGTAAAGAGAAGGGCAGAGGCTAAGTAGAGTAGTATAATAGTAGATCTAAAGGAAATAAAGGGTAGCAGGTAGTAGGTTATAGGAAATAGCAATGGTGAAGGAAAATAAAAGAGCCCGAGTTGAGAGGAACTTGCGGAGGTAAACTTTTCGGGTTGGAGGGTGAGGAGAAGCCTCGACTGGGTGAGAGCGGGAGATGGCGGAGATGGAAGCAGGGTCCCAACTGTACTAGAGAGGGAAGGCCGCCGACAGGCCAAATTAGCGGATCGGGAACGTGATAACGGATCCACTCCGATAAACCACAAAGCAACCATAGATGCATCAGAGCCCAACCTGAGGCCCACATTCTCATCCAAATTAGCCCATAAAAGTTTTTGGCTGTTTCTTATTAACTTTCGCCGTTTAGTTCACTATTTTATACTATTGTACATATCAGTATATATGAAAAGAAATATAAATAATAAATATAAACAGTAAAATAAATATCAATGAAGAAAATGAATTAGTTCTTTCTTTCTCCCCAATTATCCATTTCCTTTCTCTTTAATCTTCTTGTACCTCCTCTTATAGTTTTCCAATTTTTTCTCTTTTTTTTTTTTTTACAACCCTATTCTCCTCGTTCCAATCCCCTATCTCACTCCTCACTCCTCACTGCTCACTGTCTCCCTCTCTCTCTATATCCATCTACTTCCTCTACCAACTTATCCCAAATTGTCCTAATTCTCTACAGTCGATCCAAGCCAACCATCACTCTTATCCGCCATCCTCGTCTCTTACCATTACTGACGGGTTGCGGATCGTTTGGGATATTACAACCTTACGTGCGAGACCGAGATCCCTACGTTAGCATACGATGAAATTGTTTTGGTTCGAGAAATTAAGTGTCTGGTTGTAAAAGAGACATGTAAATGCATGTGTGCTTGCGGAGATGGAACGTAGAAGGATATAAATAATAGTTTCATTCTTAAAGAGCTATTGTGAAACTGCAAGTAAAGCCTACAACCAAAAGGGTTGTAATCTCTACAAATCAAGTGGTCGTAGCATCTATTATGATTATTACTAGTGAAGTCCCACGCTTCGTTGCGGATATTTTTAATAATAATTTTCAATAATATAAAAAAAATTAATAATTATTTGTAATTTTTACAATAAATTATACAATATATGATTTAAAATAAACAGTAGAAATATAACATTATATTTGATTTCCTCTATAAATATTTTTATCCGTAAAGTTTTTCGCTGGTTTAATATTATAGAATTTAACGATTTAATTTAATCCGTATTCTGAGATAAATATGCAGTATACAGTAGAGAATTATAGGTATTTTGTCTGTAAACAAAACAATTCTAATAGAGTTGCAGTTTTTTTTATAGAATATTGAGAAAATTTTATGAGAATATTGTATAGGATATTGAGAAGATTTTATAAGATATTAAAAAAATTTTATAGGATATTGAAAAGATTTGATAAGATTTTATGAAATTTTGTAAGATTTTATTAATAAATAGAGATAAGAGGATATTGAGAAGATTTTATGAGATTTTATAAGTTTTATTAAGAAAAAGAGATAAGAGAATATTAAGAAGATTTTATAGGATATTGAAAAGATTTTATAGAATATTGAGAAAATTTTATGAGATTTTATAAAATTTTATTAAGAAAGAAAGATAAAGAGGAAATTAAGAAGATTTTATAGGATATTGAAATTTTTTTTATAGAATATTGAAAAGATTTTATGAGATTTTATAAAATTTTATGAGATTTTATAAGATTTTATTAAGAAAAAAAAGATAAGAGAAATATTCTGCAAAATTTTATTAAGAGAGAGAAATAAAAAATATTTTATTATAAAATATTATATAAAATAAATATTTTTGCATAAAAAATTTTAAAATATTTTATGCAAAAGAGAGGAAAAAATATTTTATACAAAAATTACAAAATCTCTCTATTTTGCATAAATTGCAAAAAAAATTATAAAAAAATTACAAATCCTATAAAATATTTTATATATATTCTATAAAAAAAATAGAAAACTGCTATATATACACCCCAAAGGGGTGTACATCCTACATCCCCACCCATCTAAGGGTGGGATGTCTTTTAGGGGTCACTTTAAGTGACCCCTCATTATACCCCCTCCCTTAGATGGTGGGAGTATCAGATGTACACCCCAAAAGGGTGTACATGTAGCATTGCTCATTTCTTCGTCAGTGCCATATACTATATAAATTCGGTGAACAGATCTCGACATCAAACTCTCTATGACACTCCCCAGGCAAGTTGTGAGGATCCGAATCCCCGCTTAAGGGTTTATTGATGGATTAGTGGCTTCTGGGAGTGTTTGTGCGCGTGTCGGGCCCAAGAAATGGATTTCTGGTGTAAAATGGGAGCAAGTTTGCTTAACCGGAGGCCTTTGGAAAATTTTAGAAGTGGAATTGGGCCAAACGGACATCGAATTTGGATTCAGCGCGCGAAAACGATGAAGATGGACTATTTACTGGTTTTTTTCGGAGCCCGGATGAGAAAACAAGGATTTCGAGGTGTGTTGGTACTGTTCCGGCGGCCGGAGAGGCGCCGGCGGCAGCGGCTGGCGGCGGAGCGCGGCGGCTCCGCCGCGGCGGGCGGAGGCGCAGCCGCTCGGTCCACCGCGGAAGCGTGCACCCGGGCGCGTGACACGTGGCGGCTCCCGGTTGGCCGGCGCAGCAGGCGCGGTCCACGGGAAAGGCGCGGGTGTACGGTGGACCGGAGGGTGGACACGAGGCGGCTCGTGACTGGCTGGCTCTTGTGCGCGCGGTCCACGCAGCGATGCGGGTAGGTGACCGTACGGCGGGGCAGTTGGGGCGACGTGGGGGCGCCACGTGGCGCCCCGCGGTTGGCCGGGCGCAGCCGCCCCACGCCACGCTGTCGGGCCATGCGGCGCTCCGCGAGTGGCGGGGCACGTGCGCCGGGCGCGGGGGAGGGCTGCGCAGGACGCGTGGCGGGCTCTGGGAAATCCGGGCACGCACAGTGTTGGGCCGGGTCCAACACTGTAGCCGCCCGGTTGTCCCGGGTGCCCAGAATTGGGCCCAAAATGCCCAATTTTGGGATTTTTGGGGTTTTTCGGGCTGAGCCTATTTATACCCCTCCTTCACCCCGAGTTTGGGGTTTTTCCCAAACTCCTCTGCCCTTGGACCCTTCAGTAAAGTTGGAGCTCATCTTGTTGCGCATCTTTTGGAGGAGGCCCTGAATTTTTGGAAGCCGCGGCGTCGACGACTTCGGCATCGTAGCGCAGAGCGACGTTCTTTCATCGGAGGCATGTTATCGTCGCATTTCGGTCTGAGAGGTCCACAGAGCTACTTCGACAGTATTTTTGAACAATTTTTGCTGCGTCGGATTCACGAGAGGTAGGCCTTCGATTTTCGTGTTGATCATCTTGCTTCATTCTGAATTCTTAGCACGGTTTACGAGGCATCTCTAAGCCCCTGTTTTGCTGGTAGTTCTTCTGGACAGCAGAGCCTTCTCGGATTTTTATTTCCGCGCTCGGGCATCGGATTGAGGCATGCCTTACACTTTTTGCATCTAAGCGTCAGAAGGATTATCGTCGTATTTTTCAGGGATTTTTCTGAGACTTTCCCGAAGGTATACATTTCCCCCTTTTCTGTGCAAAGTATTACAGTCGTATGTGTTGTGAGGTTTTGCGCTCCATGCGTTGTGGAATTTGTAACTCGGCCTACGGAACTCGGATTGTGACGTGCAGGTACCCGTTTCGAAGGGCTCGACGCGACGATCGCGGCAGTATTTTTATCGGATTTTTCAGAGTCTGTTCTGTAGGTGGAAATTTCAAATCTTCAGGACTGTTTTCTGCAGATTGTTGTACTTGGATATTTTTTGGAATAAAGTGTAACTTTGGACTGTATGTTTGTACCAGGAGGAGTTGTTCAGTGTCTTTGGACCTTAGGGACTGTGGATTAGTGGAGGTTGTTGCTCCTGGTATTTTCAGCTGTTGGACTTTGGACAGTTAGCGCCCTCAGGTGGGTGGCCTTGTCTCCAAGATTGATGGACTGAACATTAATTATATTATAGTAGGACTATGCATGATTGTGAGTTTATTGTGTAGCATGCTAGAATGTAAGAATTGATGTTCCTGATGTAGTTGGATTGATCATGTGACTTACTACATCCTAAAATCTGTTAAAGTATTGTTATCTTGGAACTTGACCTAGCACCCCCGTCATATGTTGCATGTGTAACCAGGCCAGTAGAAAACCCTCACTTGGGCTAGGTTTATTTATGTTTTAGACATCCACACGTTGTACTCTATTTCCTGGACATAGTGTTATACTCGCCCGGGTAGTGGGCCGAGTGGTCGGGATTCCTTTTAGTGTGGGAAGCATGTTACACTCATGCTTGGGAACAGAGTGGAGTCTGGTAGATGTAGTTGGCCGTTTATCTGTGGCGGGAGCCGTTTGGGTAAACGGCGGTCCCGAGATGTCTTGTTTCTTTGTTTTATTTGTCGCCACTGTGTTAGTGGCAGTTGTATACCAGTGTTAGTAGGACCTAGGACCCAGACTGTTTTTAGACACTCATGATTTCTGTAAATTAATATTTTTCTTCTAAATTTCGAGGGGTCGCCGGAGCCTATTCTTGTTTGATTTGGGTGAAGGCAATAGCTCTACGGGGTTTGGAAAATAAAACTTATTTAAACGGATTTTCTTAAAAGAACTAAAATATATTAAATTGGGTTCCTCAGATTAAAATAGGTTTCAGCAATAACTGTCATCTTTTTATTACAACTTCCTCACCCGAGAGAGTTGGGTGATCTGGTTCTAGGGGCCGTTCCTTTTCGGGACGAAAGCTACGGGGGCTGTGCTTGGAACCTGTTCTTGTTTGATAGGGTTGTAGGTGTTGGTCTCCCGGAACTTTCGAACCCTGGTTGGTGTCTTCCGCATGTTGTACCGAGGTTGTCGTGTTCCCGAACTGTAAGGGGGTCGGGAACCTCGATAGGCGGAGCCTGGAGTCTGTTCTTGTTTGATTGGGGTTCTAGGCGCCGACCTATCGGGGTTTTCGAACCCTTATGGTGTCGGTCCTTTCGGTGTTATCTATGAGTTTGGTGTTCTATTGTGGGAGCCGTTGGGTTGACGACGGTCCCGGCTGTGAGTATTTCCAGCAAGTGAGCTGGAGATTGTGATGTCAGATTACTGTCGATCTTGTTGATCGTGGATTTGGACTATAGCCTGCATGAGCCATATTGAGCTCGACAGAGATGCGCGGATACTTTTCTCGGTGGGGTCGCGCCCCTCGAGTGCGACTCCGGAGTTGGGCCTGTTACTTGCTATCGCGACTTGTCGACGCAGTCCCTCTGGCTGGGCCAGTTTTGGCAGTCACGGACACCCTACGGTAGACCCGTCCTTTTGTGGATGTGCGGCAGTAGGTGGGCGCAGGTTTGATTGGACCCTATGCGGCAGTCAGTGTAGATTGGGTGACTATACTTGAGTGTTAGTAGATGCATCATGTTTCCATCTGTTCCACTTTTTTAGCATCTAGATAGAGGCATAGTAGCTGTAGAGTTATTTTTCCAGCTCTTTTCATTTCAGTATTACATTTGTTACTTTATGCCTCTAGTAGACTTGGTGGGCAGACTGTCGGGCTTGTTGGCGGCACCCACTGAGAACTACTGTGGGATGTAGTTCTCACACCCGTCGTGGTGTCTTTTTCCTAGGGACTTCTACTCCTATTCCTGCTGCTCCAGCTGCTGCTTCTTCAGATCGAGGTAAGGGAGTCGCGAGCTAGATCCCTACCAGTCGTCGTTCAGAGAGTAGATGTACCCCCTTACTATTTTGAGAGTTACATGTTGAGAGACCTTTGTAGTGAGGTATAGAGTTGTACTTTTCTTTTATTATTGAGAGACTTATGTTTTTGTGAGGACTTGGGTTGTATATATTTTATTTTGTAGCAGTTTACTTTCAGCTCTGATATCTGTATAGCTTTAGTATCCTTCTTTTTGCAGGTTAGACGCTTCGTCTATACGGGGTTCACCGTATGGGCGGCGGATCTGTTGGCGAGCCCGGGTCGCAGTTTCGACCCCGGGGCGTGACACAAGTAGTAGGTGCACATGTAGTTGGATTTACCATTGTGTTTGCTAATTCTGTTTCTGCTGAGGTTATGATCTTTATGAAATCCAACATAGTTAGATACCTGTAAGCAGAAGAGAACTATAAGACAAACTAAAGGAAACAAATGAAAACTCTATCAGCTATCACATAAAAGTGTAAAATAAAATAGTGAGCAGCAATCCAAATCTTCAATTGGATCACCATAATACAAAATTACTTCCAAGCAGGCTCACCGATCATTGAGAACTTTTAGACTCACATCACGAGGGAAGAATGTTATAAATTTTATGGCATAATTTTCTATTTGAAAGACAAAATGCAACTTTACCGAACTAAACAATAGAATTCTATATAGCATATGCCATAAAAGTGACCTGAAATCAAAGAAGAGCCTTGACTTAAGCAGCAGAAATCTGATATCTCTTATGCTCACACTACCCACTAATTTTTTTGTGGTACCCTCTCTAACTGGAAGTCCTCCTATTTGGTTGTCCTTCATGTGCTTGAAAGCATCGAGGATTAACTCATCACTCTTGATACTAATACCCTGACCATAAAAGCCAGCAAGTGATAATTCCCTATATTTCTTGTAATTGGAGTAGATTGATAATACGTGATGGATAAACTCAATGCTCAGATAGATATCACCACAAGTAGCAAAAGAGTTATCCACTGATTTTCTGTTACCTTTTTTGAAGAAAGTACACAAGTGAAGACATAAAAAACAAAATGGATATGATGTTGTGGTAAAAAAAGGTTAACATATAACTATGTGGTATACAGTGAACAATTGCAATTGAGAAAATAACCTCATCGCGTGACATAAAAGGAAGTCCAAAATCTGAAAGAGGATGCGCAGCGATGAAATCAAACGAGTTGCATCCCTTGCATTTATTTAGGCCTTGCACTACTGCTGATTGGGTGATAAAATTCTTAACATGAGGCATGCCATCTTCAATCACAGGGACATTCTTTAATCTATACTTTGAGAGTAACAGCAAAATAGTTAGCATGGAACTGTCTTGAGCAACATGGAGGAAAGGTGCCAAGCGGAATGACGGAAGAATTGATTTTACATATAATAATAGTTTTAAATGAGGGAGACTTTTGCCGCAATACGATTAAACAAAGGGAGAGAAACTTTTGCCGCAAAAGGACTACAGAGTTTTCAAATTTTTGTTGTTTTAGAACAACAAAACTATTTTGTGTAGCCTTCCCATTCAATTAGTACTATAGCAAGTGGACAATTACAACTATATAATAGAATTCTTCTGTTCCCGTAGGGGATTAATGGTGTTTTATAACTTGAAAATGGAATATATTTTTGGCACTTTATTGAGGTTTTTCCATTTGTATGAGGTTAAGAAGATTGGTCGCCTCATGTTAACTAAGCTAACAAAATTCATTTTACCAAAAATAAGCAAATGTAAACAAACTTACAGTTGTCGATTTGAAAGGCTCTTCCCGGAGGAGAGCTTTATAGAAATTGTCACGCCCCGAGTTTAAAAACCAGTCTAATTTTTTTTTTTTAAAAATCAGAGTTACAAAACTGAGCGCAACAGGCCGCCACATGTATAAGAAATCCTCTGTCCACACGGACAGAGTCTCCCCTATACGTGAACGGCTAGGCAAGTACAAGATCTTACAATCAGAGTTTTGTATATAACTTTAACTAAACAACATAACAACCCAATCAGTTCTAAACAACTATAAATAAGACATACAATCTCAACATCATGTAAAACAATACTAAAGTACCAAGATGTCATAACATAATAAACTGCTAATCATATGAAATACTACTAAATAATCAGAATCCAAAATATGTAGATCATCATGGGGACAGCTCTATCGTGATCGCCTCACTGAACCGTCTCGATATCCCACTACCCGACGGACCTGAAGTAGTGGTCACCACGAGGGTGTGAGATACAACATACAATGTATCCCAGTGGGCACGACGAGCCGAGAAATAGCTAATCGTACCTACTGGATACTATAATCTGCCGATAGTAACTGGTCAGTGGATAAAAGCTGAATAAGCAAATAATGTCTACTGGTAATCAAAGTATACTGAGCAGAAGCTAAATAATCAAATAACAGGTCTACTGATAAGCAAAGTATACTGAGTAGAAGCTGAAAAATCAAATAACAGGTCTACTGATAATCAAGTATAATGAGCAATAATAGGTACTGAAATAAGCATGTTAGAACATGGAAGTATAAAAGCTATGCATCAATCACAAGAACATCAAGTACCCAATCAATGCCACTATTGGTCACGAGGACCTCAGGCTAATGCCACTATCTGGCACCTATCTGGCTGACATAACCCCGCACCTTCAGGTACTGTCTGGGGGCTCACGGGTCTTTCCTCTAGACCACTTTACCGATAAAGAACGCCCGGTGGGGGATCAATCCCACGGCGTACGTGAAGTACAGCGGTGCGTGGCGATCATAATGCTATGCTCAAGCTCGCGGTCCAACGACTGGGTAGTCGGCAACAAGCCGAGATCCCAACAGGGAAGCAAATGTCTGTATATATCAATCATAGGTCTATCATGCATATCTGGAATGTAAAAGCAAGTATCTCTGGATATAAATGCAGTATAACAAGGTAACATACGATAATCAAAATATGATAAACAATCAACAGGCATGATCAGACCATGAAATCAACTGTACTGAGATATATGAACTACTGAACAGATATACAGGAAATGCCCAAGTAAATGTCTATCATCTAGGAATATAAGACATGTAGGCATAATTAGGGCTAGATCAAGAACAAGTGTCCAACTGGACTAAAGCAACTAGAGGGCCGAAAAGATAAAGCCCGGACCGACGATAAACCCACCTCAATGTAGGCCGATCCCGACTCCCGCTAGACTACTGGGAGGCTGGTGCTGAACTACTAGGCCCTGAACAAAAAAACTATAATCAGAAACAGACTCACTCATACCCATCCCGACAACACTATAATAATATGACGCTAACACGGGGGACTTAGCCGAAACTAGGCTTTTACCGAAATTCCCGGAAATCCACTAAGCCTCAAATCATGACCCACCAACGGTCTACAAATAACCAAATACCGCCAAACTACACCTGCTGACCCTAAACATCATAATTTTGATGTTCGGGCAGATAGGGACAAAACCGTAATTTCATGTGTCGGCATGTTGCCACAAATACTTGTTCAACTCCCGGATAGCCGATTTTTGGCTTCGGGGACTCCCGACGAAAAACTAAAGTCACTAGACCAGCCAGGAGAGTGTCAGGGATGACCAGAGGCAATAGCAATAACCAAAATCTATTCTTTGACACCGTAGTACGCGAATCTCGCGCCGGAAACTGTAAAACCGACGATTTTGCCGATTTACGGTTCGATATCCGTTTTTCGCTCAACGAAAGTCTACGGACCTCTAACGAAATGTTTTGAGGGTGCATGCACACAGCCAGGAAGTTACTTTTGCACTTTGACCCATAAAATCTCTAAAATTTGCATAATTACACTTATATAGAACACCGTTTCGACTCATTTTCGAAATCTAGGAAGCCGTTGATTACGCCGCAAATTACAGTGCGTTCATTTCGACGCGACAAAACTTGTGCTCAGGAGCTTGGGCTGGCACGAGGCTTGAGGGCAAAGTTGGCCCATAAACTATTAAGTCCAAATAACCGCTGATGCTACATCTAACAAAATACTTGATGAAACTAGGATTAAACTTGAGCATCATGCTCTGGATGGACAGAGAATTGTTGTGCTCACCTGAGGCTTTCCGGAAAGTGGCTGGAAAGTTGGCCGAAGCAAACACCCACAAAGACCAAGGCTCGGGTGAGGGCTAAGCTTGAACAAACCTAGTGCCAAAAGCCAACAAAGGCAAGCATCAGTGCAAGGACACTCCTAGAAGAATTTTGGTCACAGCCAAGCTTGGCGCCGGCGGCCGGAGAAAAACCCAACCAAAGCATTTTCAAACAAAGTTGGATTATCCAGAGGCTTATTGTCCAAACTAACTTGATGGAAACCTTCAACAGAGTGTCAAGAGTTTACCTGGGTGGTTGGCCGGCAACCAGAGGCGGTGGCGGCGGCCGGAGCTCGAGCTCAGGTTGCTTTAATGTTGCAACTACAGAGAACACAACTTCCACGTTAAAACCCTCATGCAACTGCATGAACAACTTCTAAATGCCCAGACCAACTTACCTGAGTGGTTGGCCGGTGATTGGGAGCGGCGGCGATCACCGAAGTTCAAGCTCAGTGAAGATGAAGATGCTCTAATGGTGGATTTCCAACCGGAGCACAAGAGACCCTCCAATTTGGATCAAATGGTTCCTCGCGGTTCTACGGTGCTTGCCAAGTCGATGGCCGGCGGCGCGCGTGAGCGGCGGCACTGGGCGGCAAAGATTGGCCGAAGTTCACTTTTGCCCGAAATTAGGGTTGGCTCGTGCGGCTCGGATCCATATCCGATCGTAACCAAACTTGGTGGAGAGGTTGTAGTCGACGAGAAGACCAATTACAATGGTCTTGATCTCTGGTTCACCGGTCGGATTCTTCCCGCGCTCAAGATCGGTCAAAATATGGACTTTCGGCAAGAAGTTGCTCCCGCCGACAACCGGGACGACGGCGACGGCTCAAACTTCACAGAGAGATTCACCTCGTTGTCAGGAAGAGACTAGGAGGGTTCTTGAGCCATTATACTTTAAAATTTCCATAAGCTTACCTCGCCGGAGAAGATGAAGATGAAGGATTTCCCCCCGGCGGCGCACGGCGAAGCCAGGCGTCGGGAAGGCTTGGGCTTGGTCACGGCTTCACAGAGGAAGGCCCAGACCCACTTTGAATCACCCAAACTCCTTCTTGATGCCTCCCACACCAACAAACTGAGAAGGAGCCCACTTTTTTGTCTTCTTGGGCTACTCCGGCGACTGGACGGCGGTGGCGCTCGGCGCGACGGTTGGAGGAGGGTGGAGACACGTCGGTTGCAGAGAGAGGGAGTCGAGAGGGTGCTCGAGTGTGGGGGTCTCCAAAAGCCAAAAACCGAAGGGTTGTAAATAGTGCATTAATGCACAAAATGCGGTTTAGTCCCTCAACAGTTGCTATTTCAATCCAAGTCCTCAACAGAAATCTTTGTCTTGCACATTAGTCCCTCTCCAATGAGTGGCTCGCAATCCGAGGCATAAATATTTGGGTTTAAGTGCAAAATATCGCACTTTTCGCCGTTTTTCTCATTTTTCGAGGCGTTTGAGTCATCAAATAAAAAAAAAGGACTTCGCCACGACGTCTGGCTCGATAAAACCTATCAGATAGCGATTTTCGTTTTTCGATGAGATGTCCGGATAAATTTCTGGTCCATAAATACTATACAATTATACAGTATGGCATGCTTTTTGAGACTCTAGGACCGTCAAACGAAAATTCCGTCAGCGCCATCACGCTCAGATCGACTAAACCGATCAAAACGACTACCTGGATTGCTATGTTCGGAGTCCAGACAGTGGATTGGCCATCGTTGGTCATCCAGGGAATTAAAATCCAGGGTTTACTGTTCATTACTGTTCATTTACTATTCACATTAGTCGCGAGTCCCACCCGACTTCTTTGCTGATTTCTGGAAGATCCGACCGTCAGATCGGAATTTAGTCTATATCATTTTCGATCAGTTCGACGAGACGGTAGCACTGGTAATCTCACATTTTTGAGATCAGACTCGGATTTGACAAGTGATATTTTTGCCTCATAAACTGTGCAATTTGTATACCGGCAAATGACCAATTAGGCTATTTGTGCTCTTTTAAATTCAAAATCAACTTGAATTTTTTTTCTTGTTATTTATTTAACAATAAAAATCTCGATTATTACATAAATCATCCTCCAAATTATCAGCAACAGCAGGAGCATCTTTCGCCATGCCACTTTCAGCAACTAATCCTCCAGCGACAGCCGCGCCAATTGCAGCGACAGTCAGCCCGGCCACAGCAAGAGGGCCCGTTGCCCCCATCGCCACTGCCCCTACGCCAAGAGCACCGAGAGCGAAGGGCACAAGCTCAGGCATTTATGAGGAGAAGATCGCTAGAAATCCATAACCATATCTCAACATATCGCAACAGATCCGGCAACCAGCGCGGATCGCGCCGCCAGCAACGGGGAGAGCGACAATTGTCCCGAAGAGAGATTAGGAGAAATTTTGGAGAGAGGGTGAGATCTGAGAGAGAAAGAGAGAGCGAAGACTCAGAGCGCTCAGGGAAGAAGAGAGAAACCAAGAGAAGAGATCGAGATAATAACCGGCAAGGATCACGTACGCGGGCAACGGGGAGAGCGACACCTATCCCGAAGAAAGATCCCGAAGAGAGATCGGGAGAGATTTTGGAGAGAGGAAGAAATCTGAGAGAGAAGGGAACACTCGAGAAAAAGAGAAGAGTGGGAGGAGGCGCGAGGAGACGCCACGTCGGACACCCAAGACTCAGGATTCATGTATGTAAAGACTATTATTATTATTATTATTATTATTATTATTATTAAGATTTGATATGAGGATTGCAGAGATGAAAACACAAAATAGGTTGCAGAGATAGTAATATTCTCTAAATTTTAAAATTTCACCAAAATCCTCTCTAAATAGGGTGTAAATGTTATAATAGGAGGCGTCATAGACACTGAGACGGAATATGAGACACGATACGACTCGGATAAAACGACTAAGCAGCATCTAAAAAAATAGTACACGGACACGATATGAATACAATATAGATAATAAAATATAATATTATTAATATAATAATATATATATATATATATTTATTATATATAAAATATAAATTTTGGTAAAATATTATTATATTTCTCATACGAATGAAAATTAATAAACTTTTCATTGATAGTTCATATATTTTAAGAATTTTTTTTTCACCATACATAATTTATTTATATTGTTTAAACAAAATTTGTATGTACTCATTAAAAAGTTTAAATATTTATCATCTTAGATTATATATGTATAAAAAAATAAAAATATATGCTTTTTAAATTGTATGCGGTATAGATCGATATTGAATGCACATTCATAAAGTGTCCATGTCAGACATGAGTGTCACGCTCCGGGGTCGAAACTGCGACCCGGGCCCGCCAACAAATCCGCCGCCTATACGGGAAGTCCCGTATAGACGAAGCGTCTAACCTGCAAAAGATAATATTACAGCTATACAGATATCAGAGCTAAAAAGTAAACTACTGAAATATAAAAAAACAATTTCAAATAGTACAAGTCTGAACCTCACAATATAAGTCTCTCGAAAATAAAACTCTCAACAGTAACTATCTACAATAATCCAGCGGACGGTCCTACAAAGCTCCAAAAAGGGGTACAGCTAAACTCCAAAAACGGGTAGGGAACTAGCTCGCGACTCCCTTACCTCGATCAGCTGGTGCAGCAACAGGAGTAGGAACAAGGGTAGATGCATCTGAAAAATCTGTCACCAATAGAGGGTGTGAGAACTACACCGTCACATAGTTCTTAGTGGGTACCGTCTCCAAGGCCAACGGTCTGCCCACTAAGTCTACTAGAGGCATAAGATAACAGAAAAACTGTAATAGTGTAAAGATAAGCTGAAAAATATCTACAGCTATCATGCCTCTATCTACAATGCTTAATGAGTGATACAGATGAAAATAAAGCATCGACTCTAACTCAAGATACTCAATCAACCAAATTACACTGACTGCCACATAGGGTCCAGTCAAACCTGCGCCTACCTACTACCACACTTCCCCACAGGGACGGGAATAACGTAGGCGGTCCCACTCGGACTGCGTCGACAAGCTGCGAAAGATAAGTGACAGGCCTAGCTCCGGAGCGGCACTCGAGGGGCGCGACCCCACCGAGAAAAGCATCCGCGCATCTCTGTCGAGCTCAATAAGGCTCATGCAGGTTATAGTCAAACACCATGATCAACCAGATCGACAATGTCCAACCCACAATACTACCCACTGGCCAGAGGTACTCAATAGTCAGGACCACCGTCAACCCAACGGCTCCCAAAACAGGACATCAAACTTAACATGCTATAACTCACTGGCTGGAGACACTCAACAGCTGACGACAACAACGGGTCCGAAAACCCCGAAAGACTAGAACCTACAACCCAAATCAAACAAGAATATGCTCTAGGCATAGCCTCTCGTTGTTCTCGACCCAAAGAAGAAAACAACCCTTAGAACCCAGATCACTCGAACCCTCTCGGGTGAGGAAGTTTTTAGAAAAAGATGATATTTATTACTGAAAATCATTTTCACTCGAACCCGCTCGGGGTGAGGACTAAAAGAGTTCCTTTTTCGTAAAACCATCTTGATTTAAGGAAAACCCATTTTAATGAATTTGAGCTCTTTTAGAAAAATCAGTTAGAAAACAAGTTTTATTTCCAAACCCCGAAGGGCTAATGCCTTCGCCCAATTAGACAAGAACAGACTCCAGCGACCCTTCGATATTTGGAAGGAAAACGTTGGTTTACTAAAATCATGTGTGTCCAAAAAGATTCCGGATTCAAGGTCCTGCTATCACCGGTACACTACTGCCATGAACACAGTGACGACAAATAGATCGGAGAAAACCCGACGATTAGGGACTACCGTTTACCCAAACGGCTCCCGACACTAGTACAGAACTAGCCACAGCTACCAGACCCCACTCGGCCCCCAAGCACGAGTGCAACATGCATCCTATAGTAAAAGAAATCCCGACCACTCGGCCCACTACCCGGGTGAGGAAAACACTATATCCAGGAAATAAGGATGTAAAGTGTGGATGTCTAAAGCATAAAATAACCTAGCCCAAATGAGGGTTCTCTACTAGTCTGGTTTACACATGCAATAAATGACAGGGTGCTAGGTCAAAGTCCAAA
>CM055065.1:5924413-5988363 GCA_029204045.2 Tillandsia leiboldiana
TATGGCATAAATAATTTTTTAAACTCATCAAAATTGACTTTTAGGGTGTTTCAAATATTTCTTTTTGAAAGAAAGGTAATATATTATTCATTTTGTTTATTTTAAAAATAAAAAATTAAATTTTGAATTTGGGTTCAGTATCAACTACCAAATATTTTACCATTTACGCTAGAAACAATTGATATCACAATACATATCTATCGTAAAATAAATTAAGTAACAAAATGATCAACGGTACTTATTTTACATCATTTCTCACTATTACTTAATTACCTATCACAAATTGACTCGCTTTGGACATTAATTGTCAAAAATTGACGAGCTAATTTCACGTTTAGTTTTATTAAGAATAAAAATTAAGAAAAAAAAATTAAGAAAAAAATAATTTAGTAATATTTATTTAAATTTATTTGGATGGATATAGAAAAAAAATCAATAGTAATATTTATTTGAATTTATGTGCTAGGAGATTTTTTTTTTTTCTTCCTCTCCTTCCCCACTTCTCAAATAATTTAATAATATTTATTCATTTAATTTATTTATATTATTATTATTATTTAAGTAAAATGTAAAATTAATATTATTAAACATCTAATAAAATTACACATTCAAAAATAAAATTTAATATTATTAAAAATAAATATAATACGAAATAATATAATTGTACATTAGATATAAATAAATATAAATATAATAATAATAATAATAATAATAATAATATTATTATTATTATTATTATTATTATTATTATTATTATTATTATTATTACACACTTGATATTTCATATGATTAAATATCTAATATGACTACTTGCGGAATATAATATTGTCACGACTAAAAATAATATAAGCAATTGACATGACTAAAAAATTAATATAATATAAAAATAATATGATTATATATTATATAAAGATAAAAGTGAAATAACTATACAATAAACCTATAATGTCATAGAAAATGAAAGAAGAGGTAGAAAAAAACAATTTCACTTAATTAATACATAAATTTAAATAAATATTACTAAATTATTTTTTTTTAATCCATCCGAGATTGAAAATATTTTTAAAGAAAAAATTAGATTAAAAATAATTTTTTTTTTAAAAAAAGACTAGATTGGCATTGGCTCAAAATTGACTGGATTTGAATTTTTATAATAAAATTATTTTACATCATTTACGTGGCAGCTTTAGCACCGCTCGAGCGGTTTCAGATTTTAGAATATCGTGCCCGTTCTCTTTCGTACTTGACAAAGCTTTGCGCTGTTTAAAAAATTATTAAATTGTATATTTGAATTAGATAATTAAAATTATTTTCTTAAAATATGATGATCTTGAGAGTGAATCTGAGCTGTTTAATGAAACGCTTTTTATTTTACTGAAAAAAAGGTTTATTAAATTTGAAAGATATATGTCACTACAAAAAAAAACTTAAGCTTTAGCGGCGGTTGAAATCGCTAAAAAAAATATTTAAAATCGTTGGAAAAATATTTCCCAACACTTGTAAAACCGTCGGCAAAAATTTTGCAACCGCGGTTAGATCTCCGTCGCAAAAGATCTTTACCGACCGTTTACACAACCGTTGGAGAAGATGATAATTTTAGTAGCACTTCTCCGACCGCTGCTAAATATAGTAAAAAATGCTAGTATAAATAATAAATTTATACCAACGATTTCATAATTGTTATGAATTCAATTCAAAATATAAAACATACAATTAAAAATAACCTAGACAAAATTTTAAATTGATATGTAAGAACAAATTAATCATTCAAACAATTTTAATTTTGATTACATTCAACAATTGTCACACAAGAGAAGCTAAATTATTTAGCCAAATAAGAATTTGCACAGTAAAAATATAATTGTCAATTAAAAATTACATTTAAAGTTTTCAATTTAAAAATAAAATAAAACCTAATACTGCTCTTGCCCAGTCCTTATCTCCACCAAGACTGACTCCATCTCCTGTGGCGATCTCATTCCTATGGTCATCAACTTCATGTTCGAGAGGCCTGAACAAAAGTTCATGCAAAAAACCACTAGTAGCCTTTAGATTCAGTAATGAGGGCAGTCCAACTTAATTATTTTCAGCTATTATACAAATAATCAGATATGATTGCAGGTCAATAATCCATAATAAATGAAAGAAATAATACCGCACTAAGTGTTTAATAATGAAATTGATTTGTGGACTTATTTGATAATTTACAGTTCAACATACAAATTTCACGAGTTATACGTAATTATGGAGCTTTATGTATATGATAAAAAATTAAGACTGGATTGGCCAGAAAAGTGTAAACATGTATATGTTTTAAAGATCAAAGTTGTCAAACAGTACCAGATTGGTAGGTGGCCCCTGTTCAACATAAAACTACCTCTTCACTGCCTCGATTTTCATCAAACACTTTGTTTTTGTGTTCAGTGTGCAAAACTGGTCAAACAGTCCAGTTTTTAGTGGACCAACTGGCTTGTTAGATACAAAAAACCTTTCTCTTGATATTGAGAATAAATTTTTTACCTAAATACAAAGTTTGACACTAAATTAAACTTAGGACGCAAGGATAATTGCAAGTTTCTGGTATTTCTTTTACAACTACAATATTTTCCACCACTCTCCTAGCATTCATTACGCCACTCTAAGTTTCTATTTATATCAGCAAAATGTTATTCATATTAAGTAAACCAGGTTCAGTTGACACAACAACTGACTTGAACCTAAAAGAATGGACAAGATATTTCTAGAACCCAGTGACCATTTCGGTCTTTACATAGCTGTTAAGGCGCTAACTATAAATCAGGTTCCAGTATTTTACTGGTTCCTCACAATAATGAAAAGTAGTATTGTATGGCTAAAAATTATTAAACATGGATGAATTGAAGAATATTAAAAAGTTAATGAAAATTCAACAGCAGCTTCGCAGCTAGAATGTTTACTGACAGATAGAATTAGTTAAACTGAGATTTAAATTGAGATGCATTAATTGAAAGTTCAAGTGATGCAAACCTCTCGTAAAATATTCTCAAACTGTCTCAATTTTCCATCCATGCTGCCATTAAAATTTCCCATAACTACCTTCAGTTCATCAACAGAACTTTCAAGGCGGTGTGTTCTACTCTCAAGCTGGGAAAGCCTTGAGTTCACACCATCCAGAGCATGTAGCAGAGTATCAACATATTTTTTCAGTGTGATCGATGTCAGCCACAGTAGCTGCATTATGTGTGCCCTTCCCTTCAACATGACTAACTTTTGTTAATTCGTGAGGGTCCAATATGCCAGCATTCTGCACCGTGTAGCAAAAATAATGAGTACACGTGATAATAGAACAACACGACAAAATTCGTAACTTACAAATATCCTTGCACTGCCAAACAAAGAGTGATGATTATAGGCTGAAAACCCATGCAACCAAATTGTACACTTAAGATTGACCCTAGATTTTCACACAAATAATTAAGCGAACAAAATCATGAGCAAGTATAACATTAAGCACAAGTTTGTTTCTTATCCTAATATCTGCTTCTTCTCAAAATAGATACAGGATTGACGTGTTCATCTCCTGCTTCCTAACAGAAAGAACCATTGCTAATAAAGAAACCTTCAGCAATGAAGATAAAATTAAGATTAGCAGGCAAAGAAAATGTCAATTTCCTCACTTGAATGTTTGATGTAGCCAAATTAAACCCCTCTGGAGTGAATCCATATCTTTTCCAGACACTAAAGAAGGCGGCATGGGTTCGAATAGCAAGATCAATATCTCCAGCTAAAACCTTCCAATTAACAACATAAATAATCTCCCAAAAAAACTGATAAAGAAGTTTTTTTTATAGTTAATGAAAATTCTAAACCTGAAGCCCTGGCCTGGTCAGGATTAGCTTAGGCCTTCTCTGAATTACTAAAGCTGAATCCTCCTGAGTAGAGAATCAATCAAAAGTAAAAGGATTATTATTTGTTAAGCTACTATTCTAATAAATTAGCCTCTGGAATTCACTGTGTCATTAAAAAACTAATATATTATGGTTAGCATTAAAAGGAGGATCCTTATGCTTCAATATTACTGAGCTAATTTTTCAGAATGTGGCAATTGATAAGAAGATTAAGAAAACTGAGCCAAAAGGAGCCAAAAAAGGTTTGAAAATTTTGAAAGTGGCAATTGATCAGATTTTTAGCACTAACTATAGAAAATACAATTGTCAATCAAAAATTTTATTCAAAGGAGTTTTCAATCTAAAAGAAATAAAATCTATATGAAACCAAAGTTTTCTATAAGTTCTTCAACTTATTCAATGAATTCACTCCGAATTAAAAGTTTTCACAAATTCTTCATCCTTTTTAAAAATTCCTACAAAATAAAAAATCAAATTAGTGAAATAATAAAATCAAAAGGCTCCTAAACCTTGTCAGTTAAAAAAGAAAATATTAAGTACATTTTCTTACAGGTAATGCTTCATTGGAATATCACAATCCATTTGCTCCAGGTAAGATCTTGATTTTCTTATGAATCCAAGGAAATAGAATAACATGCCATATCTTTTTAAAACATGACTTCTAGTAGAACAAAGATTATTATAAAATCTTACCTTTTCCACAAAACAATTCAAATAGACAATCCATACTTCCGAAAGCTGTTCTATCAGATCATAGTCATAACCACAATAGTCATCATCATCTACACTGAATGAACTGAAATCAATATGCAAAGTGCAGGCTATATCACTTATCTTTCCATATTTGTTTGCATAATAATCTAATTGACTAACCAACATAACAACTTTATCAAAAAAGCATGCACACAATCTGAAGTACAGATAATTGTAGGTCATATACTGAATGAAGATGGGAACACCTTAAACAGGACAAGATAGATGAATAACCATGAATGAATTAAGAAAAAAGTGAATGTGATATAATAAAAGACGATAACAAACCTTTATATCAGTCTGTAGGTTATTTTGTGATAGAGTAAGCAAGTGAATCCCCATTCTCTATCATTAACAAAATTTGAGCCTTAGTCATATTCAGTGTGAGATGAAATATTTAAAATGCCCTATAGTTAAATGAGTCATATAATCTAAAAAGAAACAGAAGTTAGGTGATCAATTTCATAATGCCAAGTTAATCAACTTCCAAGCTAATAGCACATGCAGCTAAATTTGATGAATTACTAATGCAAAGAGCACATTGGGCCATGAGAGCAAAAAATCAAGCATGAAACCCAATACCAAAATAGCAATGAATCTTTCTACAATACACAACATATATAGAGAATGAGAAAGCAATTCAGCTTTCAAACACTACGTCCTACAACATGTCATTTTAAGATTGATATTTAACAAGCTTTTGTTGCACAATGCACATAAGGTAAGAAGTCACATAGGATTATCCTGCTTTTAATATATAAAAGACTCATCAAGCTACTTATTATATTAACCAAATAACATTGGTGAGTTTTTTTTAATTAATTTATATTGGAATCCAATAAATAAAAATTAGCAACAAAATAAAATAAAAACTAAGCCTATTAGCAGATCCAATTAGCTCAATTTAGGAAACGACCCATCAACTTCATGAAACTATCTCATTTCTCTTGTAACAAAACACTTCAAAAGGAGATCTATGTGAAACACTTCAACAAAGAGAGCTCACCTCCACAACAGGCAATCGAAACCCCCAATTTAAGCGATCTCTCTCTATATGTTGGGGTCGAGGCGAGTAGTACCAAATCCGAGCCAATAGAAGCCTAATAAACATAAAAAAAGAGAGAAAATCAAACAAGAATTGCATCAAATACACTAATACGAATCCAAACTAATAAATTTAGCAAATAACACAGAATCATACTAATCAAGAGTATGCAATATGGTTAAACCCGATTAAAAATGAATTGGGCAAACCCATATCTAAGATCTAGAACGATTCAACAACAAGGAGGGAACAAGGGAACGATGTAGAACGATTTAGCAATTAACGATCTAGAATGATTTAGCAACAACAATACATTTAGCAAATAATGATCTAGAACAATTCAACAACAAAACCGAATTGGGCAAATCCATATCTAAGATCCAAAAAGGAGAGAACAAGGGAACAAATCCGCGGAATACCTTGAACAAGCAGTGATTGATCCCGAGCTGCACCTCCTTGAAGGCCTCGCGCACGCGGCGCCGATCGGGGGCGTGGTCGAGGTTCTCGTCCACGCGGTCTCCTCCGCACGCTCGGGTGCGGTGGGGTTTTAGGGGAGAGGTTTAATTAATTAGGAAGATGAAGTTTCTGGAGTATCCCCAGGGATTTTAGGGGAGTGGTTTTAAAGATGCTAATTAATTAGGGGAGGGCTTTTGAGGGATGTTGTATGAGTTCCTGACTTAGGAGTGAATTTGAATTTAAATAAAAAAAATTTATAGTTAAGTTTAAAAAAATACTAATTGATATTTAATTAAAATAATTTAAAAAATAATTTAATTAATGACAATATTTTTGAAGTATAATTATAATTTAAATAATGAAGACTCTTTTGAATCATCGTTATAATTTAATTAATAACAACGCTTTTGAAGCATTATCATAATTTAATTAATTATTTATTGGCGATATTTTTAAAGTGTCGTTAATTAATTATTTATTGACGACTACGTATAACAAATATTAAAAACGCTAGAGTAAAGCTTCGTCTAAAAAATATCGGTATTAATATATTTTGTTGTAGTGTTATATGAAAAATTTATTTAAAAGAAGTTGGGAATAGGGATTACAAGAATTGCACATATTTAGAGAAAAATTTTCTTTTGGGCTGAATTTTGGGTATGCTTAATTCTCAATGTGACATAAAATTTTAATAAAAAAATTATTGAATTTATTGATCAATTGTTTTGGTAATATTATCTTTTTTCTATTTTAAAATTTTTTTCCGAGTTAAAATAAATTTGTTTATTTAGAAAATATGATGAATATAGAATCGTACTTCAATTTTTAAAAGATTGGATGAAAAAAAAAAAAAAATTAGTTTGAACTAAATTAAAACCGAACAGTTATTTACAAATTAATTTTTAAAAATTGATTTATAGCGATAGTTATTTTAGTAACATTTTATACAAGCATCGGTAGAAATATATTTTAGCAGCAAATTGAAACTGTTATAATAATTAGTTAAAACCGCTGCTAAAATATATTTTTACCGACACTTATATAAAATGTTACTAAAATAGCTGTCGCTACAAATCAACTTTTTTTTGTAGTGGTCCTAATCTTTCTATGGATATGATTTATTCTATGTCTTATAAAAAAAAACAAATTTTAGCAAAAAATATATTTAAAATTTTTAAATCCTTAGATTCAAGTATGTAAGATGTACAATTAGTGTTTTTCAACTAGAAAAATTATACAATATTTTGCGTAATCTTTCTATTGATATGATTTATTCTAAGTCTTATAAAAAAAACAAAATTTAGCAAAAAATATATTTAAAAATTTTAAATCCTTAGATTCAAGTATGTAAGATGTACAACTAGTGTTTTTCAACTATAAAAATTATACAATATTTCGCATATATAATTTTTTTGTTATTTTTAGATTTAAATTTTTATCATATTTACTTGGGATGTTTGCAAGCTCTAAATTATACAATGCAATATTATTCTGTACGAAAGAGTTAGGATTTGATTTGTTTTGTAATTAAATTTTATTTAAATTAAAATTGATATTTAAATTTATTAGAAATAAATTAATTTAGATTTAAATATTAAATAGAATGAAATTTCTAAATATATTAAAATTGGGTACGTTCTAGTTGATGTATTATGTATAATGCATTAAGGCTTAAAATCTAAGCAATAGTACGCTCGAGTTTTGAGGTAACCGTACTATACAAAGAGAGGTCTTCTAGATTTATAGATGACGAGAGAAGGGTGAGAGAGATTCAGGAGGAGGACTCGGGTTGAAACTACTCTATTGTAGAAGAGGAGTCGGTGTAATTTTTCTCTTGGTTAATGAATCTTATTTCACCTGCATATTTTCTGTTTTGATTTTTCTTCTTTCTGTTGAGGAGATTGGTTTATGGTAAAAACCTAATTTGATGTTTCTGCTGCGGAATCCCAACTCTAGGTGATACCAAAGTGAATTGCGGTATCGGAGCGGGTTGCGGATTCACAGAATCTAGTACCGGGGTGAGTACTGGATTCCCAACAATTAGTATAAGAACTAAAGGTTATCGATCTTCGGAAAAGATCGATGGAGATGACCATGAAGTTCGAAATCGAGAAGTTCGACGGTAAGAACAATTTCGGCTTGTGGCAGATTAAAGTTCGAGTCGTTTTGGTACAATAGGATTTGGACCAAACGTTGAACGGAAAAGAGGCAAAGCCGGCAGAAATCACGGATGCGACATGGAAAAAGATGGAGCGAAAATCGTTGAGTACGCTTCATCTATTATTAACAGATGGTGTTCTTTATAATATAGCCAACGAGTCGACACCAACGAAGTTGTGGAAGAAATTAGAAGATCCGTACATGACCAAATCCTTGACGAATAGGTTGTATCTGAAGCAGTGACTGTTCACGCTGCGGATGCAAGAAATGGCTAGCCTACACGAGCATCTGAACGAGTTCAACAAGGTAGTGACCTAGTTGACCAGTATCGGAGTCAAACTAGATGATGAGGATAAGGCGCTTTGTGGTGTCCCGAGGCCCCGTGTGCTTTGACTGTGTGTGCCACGCCCTGGGGTCGAAACTGCGACCCGGGCCCGCCAACAGATCCGTCGTCCATACGGGAAGCCCCGTATAGACGAAGCGTCTAACCTGTAAAAAGAAGGATACTACAACTATACAGATATCAAAGCTAAAAAATAGACTACAGAAATAAAATAATAAGAAATAATACAACTCCGGCCAGTGGATTTAGTGTGGTCAGTCGAGTGGTATTTTCTGGGAGCCGTTTGGGGATGGTGGTCCCGAGCCATTGAGTGATTCCGGCTGATATGGTTAGTGTTGAGTTATTATTTCCGATCTCATTGATCGTGGATTTGGTTTATAGCTTGCATGAGACGTATTGAGCTCGATAGAGTTGCGCGGATACTTCCTCGGTGGGGTTGCTCCCCTCGAGTGTCGCTCCGGAGCTAGGCCTATTATTTATCTTTCGTAGCTTGTCGACGCAGTCTGAGTGGGACCGCCTACGTAATTCCCGTCCCAGTGGGGATGTGCGGTAGTAGGTAGGCGCAGGTTTGATTGGACCTTATGTGGCAATCAGTGTGATTGGGTTGATTGAGTATACCGAGTTACAGTCGATGCATCATTTTCATCTGTATCACCCATTGAGTATTATAGATATAGGCATGGTAGCAGTAGAGTTTATTTTCTGCTTATTTACCTTTCCTTATTGTATTGTTATCTTATGCCTCTAGTAGACTTAGTGGGCAGACCGTTGGTCTTGTGGACGGTACCCACTGAGAGCTACTGTTTGATGTAATTCTCACACCCGTTGTGGTGACTTTTTTTCAGAGGCATCTACTTCTGTCCCTGCTACTCCAGTTGTTGTTTCTGCTGATCGAGGTAAGGGAGTTGCGAGCTAGTTCCCTACCCATCCTTGGAGTGTAGTAGTACCCTTTTTGGAGCTTTGTCGTACAGTCTGTTGGATTGCGATATGTAGTTACTTTTGAGAGTTTTATTTTGAGATACTTATGTATTGTGAGGATCAGACGTGTACCATTTTGGAGTTGTATTTTTATATTTCAGTAGCTTACTTTCCTCGCTCTGATATCTATATAGATGTAGTATTATCTTTTGCAGGTTAGACGCTTCGCCTATGTAGGGCTTCCCGTAAAGGCGGCGGATCTGTTGGCGAGTCCGGATCGCAGTTTCGACCCTAGGGCGTGACACGCTTATTTTACTTTTTTTGTTATCGGTGACATATGAGCATTTGGTGACCACGTGCTTTATGGTAAGGAGACCATAAGCATGGAGGCGGTTACGGCGGCGCTTCTCTCGAATGAGATGCGAAAGATGACTCAGGAGTCCGACATGCGGAGTCATGATACAACTTTAATAGTAAAAGCGAAGATGGATGTAAAAACATTGGGGACCGGAAGTAGACAAAAGAAACCGCTATCCTAGGTGAAGTGCTTCTATTGTCACAAGAAAGGTCACATTAAGCGCAATTGTCATAAGCTTCAGGATGACTTGAATGAGCTAAAGCGATAGAAGGAAACAACTGTTACGGATCAGGACAAGGAGATGTCAGCGATGGCGCAGGCAGCAGAATCGAAGAAGATCGATTCTGATGTGCTATATGCGGCGACTGGTGATACTAAAATTTCGGATGATGTATGGGTGTTTGATTCGGCATGTTCCTTTCACGTATGCCTGAAAAAAGAGTCTTTTGCTACCTATAAGGCGATAAAAGGTGGAAAAGCTTTTATAGGGAACGGGACAGCGTGCAAAGTTTTAGGAGTCGACACGGTGAAAAATCGGATGCACGATGGGGTCGTAAGGACGTTGACAGGTGTATGACACGTTCTTGGTTTGAAGCGGAATTTGATCTCGTTAGGTGAGTTGGATTCGAAAGGCTGCAAAATTTCAGCTTCAGATGGAGCTATGAGGGTCCAAAAATGAGATCGAGTCATGTGCGTGGTGAACAAGCGCGGGAACCTGTATGTTCTGAACGGGAGCACAATTAGAACTGAAGCGAAAGCAATTTGGGTTCCAAAAATTCGTGAAGGCGCAATCGCTCAAGATGGAGTGGAGAATGCGGCAACATCGAGCGGCAGAGACAAGTTCAAGGTGTAGCGGTTGAATATTACAAATCAAACCAAGGTGGAGATTATTAGGATTTGGTTAATTTTGTAATTAAATCTTATTTGGATTAGAATTAATATTTAAATCGGTTGGAGATAAATTAATTTAGATTTAAATATTAATTAAAATAGGATTCCTATATATACTATAATTGGGTACGTTCTAGTTGATGCATTATATATAATGCATTAAGGTTTAAAATCTAAGCAAGAGTACGACTCAAGTTTTGAGGTGACCGCACTATACAAAGAGAGAAGTCTTCTAAGTTTATAGAAGACGAGAGAAGGGTGAGAGAGATTCAGGAGGAGGGCTCGAGTTGAAGCTACTCTATTGTAGAAGAAGAGTCGGTGTAATTCTTCTCTTGTTTAATGAATCTTAATTCACCCGTATATTTTCTGTTTTGATTTTTTATCTCTTTGTAGTTGTATTTGTTCCAGTTCTGTTGAGAAGACGAGTTTATGATAAAAATCTGATATGACGTTTTCGCTGCGGAATCCCAACTGTAGGTGTTATCGATGTGGATTACGGTATCAGAGCAGGTTGCGGATTCACATAATCTGATACCGGGGCGAGTACCGGATTCCCAATAGAGTCTTTTGATATAATAAAGTTGTAAAATTACAATCAAAAAATAATTATAGAACTAGTATTATCTTTTACTAAATCTACCAGCCAAATCATCCTAAACTTAACTCTGTAAGTGTTTTTTTTTTTTTTTTCCAAACTTGCATTTGAAATTTTTATTTTAGCAACTACAGACTCTAAACTTTATTAAACTTTATTATATTATATACTTTATTAGACTTTAAACTTTATTAGTATATAGTCTTTTTTATCATATTGTCTCTCAATGGTATATCATATAGAAAGTTTCATTAAACATTAAAATATAAAATAATATATATATATATTTTCAACTTTTTTTTTTTTTTGAAAAAATAATGAACAAGATTTTTGCAACTTGGCTTTTAGGCCCCATTTGGTTGGGAAACAAGAGAGGGATAAAAAGTTTTCCTCCTCTTGTTTCCCAAATACAAATGTTGAGGGTGAGAACAACTGTTCGCCCCCTCGTTTCTCTCTCCCGATTTGATGTTGTTACCCTTTTTCCGTTTACAACACATCTTCTTTCTCATCCATCTCTTACTCGTTTTGCCTCACCTCCTCCTCAGCTCTCTCAACTCTTCGAAACCCTAGTTGTGGTCGTGCGCTCTCCCCGAAGAACCCTTCGAACGATACCTGCATGGCCTTTGCGCTCACTGCGAGCTTGTTGCCTTCCTCGACCTTGTGTGCTCCCTCGGCCTCCCCGAAGCAACCCTCTTCCTCTCTGTTTTCCAACCAAACAGTGTCCCAGGGTTTTCGTAACTCTCCATTCACCTCTCCGAACCACCTTGATGCCTTATGGGGCCAGCGGATCTTGTAAATCTGCCATGAGTCCCGACCTCGGCAAGCTGTGGAATAGAGTTTGTACCTCCGGTCTTGCCCTCGCCCTGTACTGCCATTTTCGGCGCTCTAAACCTATCTTGTTGCTCACCTCTTTCCTCTTGGGCATCTCGTTGCCTCTAGGGTATACGTACGACGACGATCGTCCCGATCTTTTACTGGAGGTCGATCCGTTGCCTGCGGCTTGCGTATATCTGCCTCCAAATTAATTTGTAAGTTCGTTAAATTTGTGGGTTTTGTGATTTCTAACCTTTGATCCGAACTGTACAGTCCAGAAGCTCGATTTTGGTTAACTCATTGCACAAAGAGTTGTGTGTAGAATTTGTGTGTATTTGCTTGGGTCGCGTTGCACTGGTCTCTTGTCAGCTTCGTGCGACAGCCGTGTCGTGCGCATTCTATTAAAGGTGTTGTAAACTGTGATTAAGCGACATTCTTGGTCCTCTGCAGACACTATAGATCCTGCAGATATCTCCTTATTACATAAGGTTTTGTTATAACAAGATTTGCCTCTAAAAAAAAAAAAAAAAAAAAATGAGAGAGACTAGTGAGAGAGAGAGAGGGAGATTAGAGGGAGAGTGAGAGTGAGAGAGAGAGATCAGTGAGAGATAGAATGGGTTGCCGTCGGCAGCTCGACCACTGGTGAAGGCCTGGTCGTCGAAGCGCCCGGTCGCTCACGGGGTCAACGTGGACGCTCGCGGTTCCAGGCGGGCCGGGAAGGAGCCTCTTCCGGAGGAGGGGTCGCATCGCTCACGACGGGCTTCAGGGGTATCTGTCTCGGCGACGGATCATGCCGGGCCTCGTCCACTAGGCTCCCAGGAGAAGTTGCACATGTTGGGGTGGGTTCACGGGTTAGCATCGGCTAAGGGACCTTGCTGTTCGGCGTTCTTGTCTGGTTCGGGGAAGAAGGATAAGGTGAAACGGCATATTTCGTGGGCGGATTTTAAAGGGCAGCCTTTAACTAGCTCTTGTCCCGTCAAGTCCGAGGTTGGTAGGAGCTTTGAGAGTCCGGGTACCTACCCCCGGTCCAAGGTGGGTGCCCTGCGGAGAGAAGACTGGGTGAGGAGTAGGACCTATAAAGAGGTCCTCTTGACACCACGGCTCCGCAGCAAGTCCACGTTTCCTCCCGGTGTCCTCCCCAGAGATCAATCCCTAGTCGGAGGCCCAACAACTGCTTCAGGTGCTTGGCCAGTGACCACTGGGTTCGGAACTGCCGCGACCCGGTGAAGTGTCTCAAGTGCTTCGGTAGCGGTCACCTTGCTCGCAACTGTCGCGCTACTAGAGCTAAGCCCAACCGGAATATGCAGGGTGCGGAGCGTTTCCGGCCGCATGCCTTGAAGGTGTTCGTCCCGCTCTCGGAGGGCTTCCATTCCAGGCAGAGTCAAAACCGGCGAGCCGTCGTCGCAATTACCTGCGGCACGGCTAACCTCGGCCATTACCCGCAGGGCACGATCGCCAACGACCTGGCGGGCCGCTTCGGTGGCTTTTCCAATGACTTTCTGGTGGCCAATTACAGGGCGCATGACTTCGTCATCTTCCTCCTCCAGTGGGTTTCGCCGGAGGACCTGACTAGACGGGACGGGCTCCGCCTCGCCCACTGTCGCATTAGGTGCTTTGCCTGGAACCCTCTTAGAGATGCAGTGAGATCTAGATTGAGATACAAGGTGTGGATTAAACTGTTGAGTCTCCCGTTCGAGTGTTGGACCGAGGGCAAGGTGGCGGCGGTTGTCAATGGCTTCGGAAGATTCCTGCGAGCAGACGACATTAGTAGTAACTTGCTGGACATCAACTATTACAAATGCCTGGTGGCTGTGGAGGATCCGGCCGACGTCCCCGAGAACCTGCACCTCACTCTGGGGGATCATTTGGTGAGCATCCGAGTTGTAGTGGTGAGCACCGCCCCCTTCGGCGGGGACGACCAGGGGTTTCCGTTCGCAGGCGGGGACCCCAACAAGGGGGGGGGGGGGGGGCAGACTGATCCGTTGGGACGGCAGCTCGCGCGTTGGACTAATCAGAATACCGACCTCGAAGACGATAGCGTGGCGGGCGGCCGGCGCGCTTCCGACCAAAGCGACTCCTGGAATTCATCTGAAATCAGAGATCGGTGGAGGCCGGTGGCTCCCGCGCCGCCCGGGATCAAAGGCGTCGCTCCGACAGGTTGTGTTGGGTCGGACCGCATGGGTAGGGAGCGTAGCTTCGGGTTGCGGGCTTGCGGTGGGACAAGCGCTGGTTTCACTAGGATCGAGGTGTGCTGGAATGGTGTTGTTCTGCAGAAGGTCTGCAACCTCGTTCCACGCGGCGATCGCCTTCTGAGCTTTCTTTCGATTTTGTATCCCCGCTCTTCCGGCGTCTTGGGGACTTCTGTTGGGGGGAGACCGAGGGTTGCCTTGGGTCAGACCCCCTCTTTCACCTTTTTGTGTTCTGCTTCTGGGGAACCTCCTTGTGGCAGTGGGGGTTGCATGCACGGGGTTGGCGTTCGTCCCGAGGATGGGTCCGCGTGCGGGCTCAGGTGCCTCGATGCGGGTTGTCCCCGAGGTGTCCTAACTGGGTCTGCTGAGGGCGGGATCTTGCGGGATCGGCCGAGCTGGGACTGGGCTGTGGAAGCTACGGAGGCGTGGGGGCCGGTCGATCTCGGGCTCGGGATTCTGGGCCTGGGCCTGGGCCAGGCGATCGGGCATGGGGCAGCTACGGAGGTGTGGGACCTGATGATCTAGGGCTCGGGCTTGTGGGCCTGGGCTTGGGCCAGGCGATCGGGCATGAGGTTATTCAAACCTCGAGCCCGCCTAAGGACCAACTGGACCGGGCGGGTTTCGGTTTCGGGTCGGGGGCAGGGCGGCCGTCGAGACGGGTCGCGGGCCTTGCTTCTGAGAGGCCGGGATCTGCTCAGTTCCCTGTTGTTGGGTTTGGTGACACTGGGAATCCGCTTGTGCCACTTCCTCCTGGTTCTCTGGAGCAAGCCTGGGGCGGAGCGAGCTGCGAGGAGGCTAGTCGAAGCTTGTTGCTGGCGATGTCGGCGCCTGGAGCCTCGTGTGTTGGGCGACCTGCGGAAGGGGTTCATAAGGAGGGGGAGTCGACGATTGTTGTTGGCGGAGTTGCGGCTGGGGGCGACTGCGGCGAGGCTCGGGGAACCGCTAGAAGAAGCCCTAGTTGGCGAAGAGGGCGGTGGTTTCGGCAACTGTCCGGGCGATTGCGCGCAAAACCAAGCTCAGGGAAGGAATGACGACCTGCGACCCAGCAGGGCCGGTTCGGTGCGCGTCCTTGGTCCAAGGCCAGGCGGTGGCGGGGGGGTCGGAACTGGCGGCCTGCACACGAGCTAGGAGGAAGAGCGCCCAGTGCGGAGTGACTCTGTCCCCAGAGGAGGCGCTGGGCCTCGTGGCCTTTCTCGGGTCAGTCTAGTCGGCTCCCCCAGACTTGTCCGTTTCTCGCGCGGGTGTACCTCTTTTTATGTTAAGCATTTGTAGTTGGAATGTTCGTGGTCTGAATGACCCCGGTAAAAGGCGTATGGTTAAGGGTTGGCTCTCCTCTTCAAGGAAGGTCGTGTTATGTTTACAAGAATCAAAAGTTTCCTCTGTGTCCCAATCCTTTCTTCGCTCGTTTGCTAGTCCCCTTGTGGATAAATGCCAAATCCTGCAATCCGATGGTGCATCGGGCGGGCTGGTTACTTGCTGGAGTTCTAGTGAATTTTCCTGTTCTGAAGTGGTGGTCCGTTGCTTCTCCCTGACCGTCAGGCTGAAGCATTTCTCTAGCTGCACCTCTTTTTATCTAACAAATGTGTATGGCCCGTCTTCGTGGGAGGGAAAGGAGGACCTTTGTTCAGAGCTGGAGGAACTCCGTGGGGTTTTAGGGGTCCGTGGGTGCTCTGCGGGGACTTCAACCTCACTAAATGTCAGCAAGAGAGGACTGGGAGTAGTTGGAGCCGTAAACTCACGTCTATGTTCGTGGATCTACTGACCAAGTTGGAACTGATCGATCTTCCACTAGGTAACCAACGGTTCACTTGGTCCAATATGCAGCCTATTCCTACAATGGCCAAACTTGATCGCTTCCTCATCTCCACCGAGTGGGACCAATCCTTCCCCCTTTCCAAGGTGGTCGGCCTCCCCAGGATAACGTCGGATCATACCCCGTTACGCCTGACAACCGGCGGGAACCTCCCCCCTCGGAGATTTAGATTTGAAGACGCTTGGCTTCTAAGGGAGGACTTCAACTCCCGTATGCCGACGTGGTGGGCCGAAGTCCACGAGAATCAATCGAGTATCCTCTCCTTTAATGCAAAACTAAGGCACTGCAGGGTCAGGTTCAAGGAATGGAGTTCGGCTAACTTCCACAGCATTTCCAAAGCTAAGCTGGACCTCTCTAGGGAAATACAAAATCTGGATCTCCTTGAGAAATCTTCCCGCCTCTCCGCCGCGCTTTTGGATCGCCGTCAAAGTCTTAAGCTCCAGTTGGCAACCACTGCTGCCGAGGAGGAGGTCCTCTGGAAGTCTAAAGCTAAACAGCACACTAGCTCAAAAGTGGGGATGGCAACACCAGGTTCTTTCATGCTGTAGCTAATGGGCGTAGACGGAGAAACTTCATTGAGGTGATCGAAAATGATGGCCTTAGGATCTCCAGGGAAAACGCGAAGAAAGACTATTTTTACAGTAAGTTCAAAGAGGCGTTTGCTCCGTCCGGGCCTTACTCAGATCTTCTTGGCGATTGGAGTGGCCTCTTCGAGAGCTGCCAACTACTGGGCTCGTCCGCTCTTACGGCACCCTTTAGCAGAGAGGAGATCAAGATCGCTGCCTTTTAGCTTGGAGGCGATAAGGCGCCCGGCCCAGACGGGTTCAACCTAAGGTTTTATCAGAATTTTTGGGGGATTAACCAGGACGATATTTACCGGATCTTCAGTGATCTGTACGAGGGGAATCTCAACACTGGGCCGATCGACTACTCCTACATCTCCCTGCTTCCTAAAAAAGAAGGTGCGAAAGCTGCAGGGGATTTCAGGCCAATTAGCTTGATCAACGGTATCCAGAAAATTATCTCTAAAGTTCTAGCGAACAGACTCGTTGGAGTGTTGGAGGGTCTAATCTCCCCCTGTCAGGCGGCCTTTCTAAAGGGTAGGTCGATCCTTGACTCCTTTGCGACGGCGAGCGAGCTCGTAAGTTGGGGGTCTAAAGTCAGAGCGGAATGCGTTGCTGTCAAGGTAGACTTCGAAATGGCGTTCGACAGGGTGAACTGGAAGTTTTTGATCAAAGTTATGCACTGGATGGGCGCTAATTCCAGGTGGTGCGGGTGGATTGAGCAATGCATCGCCAACGCAAAGATCGCAGTGTTAGTCAACGGGTCACCATCGAAATGGATTAAAACACGACGGGGCTTAAGGCAGGGGGACCCTCTCTCCCCCATTCTTTTCCTTCTCGTGGCGGAAGGGCTTGCGCGAATGACGGAGCGGGCGGTGTCTAACAAGCTGTTCACTGGGATGGGGCCGGTGGCGGGGTGCCAGGTGGCAATCATTCAATACGCTGATGATTCAATTTTCTTCTGCAAGGCCAAGCGTACCGAAGTGCGCCACATCAAATTCATGTGGCAACTGTTCGAATGGTCTTCCGGCCTAAAGATTAACTGGAATAAGTCTGAGCTCCTGTACTTTGGCTGCCGGCGGAGTAGAGAACGGAGGCTGGCGGACATTATTGGTTGCAAGCTGGGGAACCTCCCTATTAAATATTTAGGTCTGCCTCTAACTAACAAACGTTTGAAGAAGGATGACTGGTGGGCGGTCATTGACAAGTTTCGGATTAGGATCAAAGGGTGGCAGGCGAAGCTACTCTCGAAAAGGGGCAGGCGAAGCTACTCTCAAAAGGGGGCAGGCTAACCTTGGTGAACCCTACGCTCACCAGCTTGCCTCTTTATGCTCTTTCGGTATTCCGAGCTCCCAAATGGGCTATCAACCATATGGAAGCTCTTAGGCGAGCCTTCTTCTGGAAAGGTGAGTGTTCGGCCCTGGGGGGCCACTGCTTGGTTAGCTGGCGGATAGTGTGCCGTAGCCGGAAGGATGGAGGGTTAGGAGTCCTTGATCTGCGCAACATGAACACCGCTCTGTTGGCGAAGTGGTGGTGGAAATTGTTGACTGGTTGTAACTACCTTTGGGGGCGGCTTATTTCACACCTTTACTACGCCAGAAGGAGACCCCTTCGGGAAGGAGCTTCTTTCACCCCTTTTTCCGTCTGGTGGAAGAGTGTTTTGAGCGTCAAAGAGGTATTCAATTGCGGCGCCCATTACGCGCTAGGGGACGGGAAGTGCGCGTAGAACTGTGGCGGGACAAATGCGGGGACATGACACCTCTCTGTCACCAATTCCTAGGTATCTTCAGGGACATTACGACCAAGAACAGCTTGATCAAAGAGTGCCTTAGCAGGGGCAGGTGGAAGTGGAGCCGTATACTCTCGGGGATCCCCACAGGAGGCAACAATCCTGCGCCAACATTAGGGCGCTGAGAGAGCTGTTAGCTACCAAAACCCCAGGTAGGGGGAAGGACTTACTACGGTGGCGATGGGACCATTCGGAAGCCTTCTCGGTTAAGACGACTTACGACTTTCTGCAGGATAGTGGGGTTAAGGTCGCCTTATTTGATAAGCTATGGGCCGCCAAAGCGCCGCTGAAAGTCAAGATCTTCTTGTGGCTAGCTCTGAAAGGCAGGATCCGCACAAAAGACAACCTAAGTTTTACTAGCTGGGCTGGGGACGATCTGTGCGTATTCTGCAGGGCAGCCACCGAGACTGTCAACCATTTACCGACCGTCTGCGAAGCCAGCAGAGCGCTATTGGGCGCCCAGCTAACCTACAAACGGCTCCTCGGCACCTGCAACACGGTGGGATTACTGTGGGAGAACTGCTGTCAGATTGGGGGCAGCCCAGGGAAGAAAGAGAGAGCTATCCTTATCGCAACTTGGTGGTCAATTTGGCTGGAGCGAAACTGTAGGATCTTCGATAACAAGAGGGTCAATGGGAAACAACTTCTTGGCTCTGCTCGCGCTCTTCGTTCCCTTTGGGAATCCTTCTGCTAACCTCTCCGTTTTTTTTTTTTTTTTTTTTGACTCGTTCCTCTGAGGCCTTACTGTCTCATCACGTTGCTTAGTTCATATTAACATGAATGAAGCGGTAGCATGCTATCTTTTCTCAAAAAAAAAAAGAAAAAAGATTTGCCTCTAAAATCTTAGTGTGCCCTATTCTTATTATTATTGTCTTTTACAGTAATAACTATTTGTGATGACACATGTAATGTAATGTGGTGCTATATCCCTCTCTTCATCCATATGAATGCTATGCTCTACCTATGATATAATCTATTGACCACGGAGGATGTTTATTTTAACTGTTAATATTACGTGTGGATAAATTTTGAATATATATATATATATATATATATATATATAGTCCGGCTAGAATATTATCGATAGCACCAAGCAATTGGTGCTATCAAGTTTTCTGCTGTTGGATGAAATTATATACGGTTGGGATTATAGTGATCCCATAAAATTTTTACTATTCAACCAACCACCTAGTAAACCCTAGGGGACCACTATCATCTTAATCACACATTTTTTAATCCAAATGCTAAAAACTTAATAGCACCAATAACTTGATTAACCTAATTATATATATATATATATATATATATATATAATTGCAATCATATTTAGATGTTTCAACAATAAACGATATTTTCTATATTTAGATGTGGTTGTTTCAACAACTAATGATATTTTCTTAAATTTATACGTTGACGAAAGTTGTCATAAATGCATGAATGAGATAGGTTAATAATGCACTATACTTTCATATTAGTTGAAAATTATTTGAATCATATGACAGAACATATACATTACTATTCAAAATATGTACGAAATATTATAATTAGTAAGAAGTTGTGTAACCTACTCTTAGTACAACCTACCCCTATTATAAGTGGGAGTCGTACGTGGCATTAATTGATGTTTGTGCTCAGCAGGCTCAGATCTTTATATTGACCTCAATCATTCCATTTTTTCAGCACTCTCCCTTATCTTTCTGCTCTCCCTTCTATTAAAGGTGTTGTAAACTGTGATTAAGCGACATTCTTGGTCCTCTGCAGACACTATAGATCCTGCAGATATCTCCTTATTGCATAAGGTTTTGTTATAACAAGATTTGTCTCTAAAATCTCAGTGTCCCTTATCCTTATTATTATTGTCTTTTACAATAATAATTATTTGTGATGACACATGTAATGTAATGTGATGCTATATGCCTCTCTTCATCCATGTGAATGCTATGCTCTAACTATGATATAATCTATTGACCACGGAGGATGTTTATTTTAACTGTTAATATTACGTGTGGATAAATTTTGAATATATATATATATATATATATATATATATATATATATATATATATATATATATATAAAATTGCAATCATATTTAGATGGGGTAAATATAAGTGTGTACATCTTACACCCCATGAGGGATGTACATCTTACACCCCACCTTATTCTAGAATGGGGTGAATTTTACTGGTCACATGATGTGATCAGTAAAAAAAACCACATCCTAGAATGGAGTGGGATATAGAATGTACACCCCTTATGGGGTGTACATTTAGCATCCCCCGTTTAGATGTTTCAACAATAAACGATATTTTGTTTCAACCACTAACGATATATTCTTAAAGAGAAGTGTTACCTGTACAAAATTTGTACGCTCACGAATGTTGTCATAAATGCATGAATGAGATAGGTTAATAATGCAATATACTTTCACACTAGTTGAAAATTATTTGAATCATATCACAGAACATATACATTACTATTCAAAATAGAGCAATGCTACATGTACACTCCGAAGGGGTGTATATCATACATCTCCACCATTTTAATGGTGGCGATATTTTTTACGGATCACATCAAGTGACCCATCATCACACCCCCACCCTTAGATGGGTGGGATGTATGATGTACACCCCGAAAGAGGTGTACACATAGTATTTTCCTTCAAAATATGTACGAAATATTATAATTATTAAGTTGTGCAACCTACTCTTAGTACAACCTACCCCTATTATAAGTGGGAATCGTAGGTGGCATTAATCGATGTTTGTGCTCAGCAGGCTCAGATCTTTATATTGACGTCAAACATTCCAATTTTTCAGCACTCTTCCTTGTATTTCTGCTCTCCCTTCTCAAAATCCAAAATCATTCTTTTCGGGTTTTTTTTTTTTTTTTTTTGTTTTCGGTCAATGGAAGTATTAACCAACGACACCAGCAATGGCTGCGACGAGACTGTTCACATCTTCATGTTCCCATTCCTGGCCTTCGGCCACATCGTCCCCTTCGTCCAGCTGTCGCGTAAGCTGCTCTCCGCCAGCACCGACGTTCGCATCACCTTCCTCTCCACCGCCGGCAATGTCCCCCGCATCACGGCCCTCCTCGCCCCCTCCCCTTTCTTCTATGTCGCCCCCCTCAACCTCCCCACCGTCCCCGGCCTCCTCCCCGGCGCCGAGAGCACCAACGCTGTCTCTGCTGACGGTGCTGAGCTCCTCAAGGTAGCCCTGGACCTCACCAAGCCCCAGGTCACGGACCTCCTCACCGGCCGCCGCCCCGACTTCGTCATCACTGACTTCGCCACCCCCTGGCTACCCCCCCTCGCCGCCTCCTTCGGGATCAAGACCCTCTACTTCTCCGTCTTCTCCGCCATCGCCAAAGCCTACCTCGCCGTCCCGGCTCGCCGCCCCCATGGGCGTCCAGCGCCGACCATCGACGACCTCATGAAACCCCCAGCCGGGTTCCCTGCCTCATCCCCCTTGCTGCTGGACGAAGAGGTGCAGGGAAAGTTCACGGTCGAGTTCGTTCACAAGTTAAAGATTCTGTGTCGCAAATAGATTTGGTCCACCCTGCCTACCACGTCATCCGTTGACCGCGCCAATTAGATTGCTTTCTTTGTTAGTTGCCTAAAATATTGCCTGCAATAATGGCACCTTGTCATGTTGTTGTGTTATTATTGTAATCTCAAGTTAATTACGTCTTGTGGTCCTTATTGTTGTTAGAATAAATTTTAATATTTGATAATAAATTTTTAGAATTTTTATTTATTTATTCTGACGACTATTTAAAATGTTTAAATTAGCTTGAAATTATCAAACTATCTTTATTAACTTCTTTTTTTTTATTAGTAAATTGTACAGATTTGAGAATATTTGAAGAATTTTTTGAAAACTAATAAGAATATTTTGGTTAATAAGGAATATATTCAAAAGTTTCAAAGTTTTCGAGAATATATTAATTATTATTAAAAAAAATTAAATAAAATAAAAATAAAATTATATAGTAGTTAAATATAATTTTTTGAACTATAGAATAGTAAAGTAAAAAATAAATTAAATCGCTGACACTGAAAATTAAAATTATAAATCTATTAATTAATAATTTCTACACGCACGTGGTGTGTTTTATTCCAAAATTTTCGGAATCATGATCCAACATTATAACAAGCAATTTTAGAGATACTAGGAGGACTTGCTCGTAGGCTGCATTTGCTAAGGAAATAATATTTGAAAGAATAAATATTTTTATTTTAAAATATTTATTATCTTAGGATATAGAGGAATAAAAAAAAAATTATGTTTAGTTTGATATTTTCTTATTCCTTAGAATAGCAAATATCTCATTTGGTAATTTTATTAAGAATAATGAAAGATAGTACAAATGGTTGATTAAAATTTTTTAAAATATCAAAAATATCTTTATCTATATATTTTACGTATAAAATATTTAATATATGTACAATAATGCATACAAAAATAATATAATTTTTTAATATAAAATAATTAAAATTTTAAATCTGATGCTATTATAATCATATTATTATATAAAGTATTTCAATATTAATATATAACATACATCAATAATAATATATAAAAATATTTCAAACATATTATATAAAAATAAATAAAGACAATATATTTTAGAATTACAAATAATATAAATATTTAATGTAAAAAAATTATATATTATATAATATATTTAATATATTTAATAAAAATATAAATAATATATAAATAATATATAATATAATATATTATATAATATATAAATATTATATATTTAATATATTAATTATCTTATATAATATTTTTTTATAGTATATGACTATATGGTATATTTTAGAATAACATATAATAATAATAATAATAATAATAATAATAATAATAATAATTATTATTATTATTATTATTATTATTATTATTATTATTATTATTAAAGTATATTATAAGATATTTTAAAATATTATAAAATTATTTATATAATATAGCCATACTTTTATATTATTTTTATTATCTTTAATAAACTAATTATTAATTGAGAATAATTCTATTCTTCTAAAATAATTGAATAATTGTTTCCGGGTTAATCTAGGTAATAGAATTATCTAGAATAATCCGGTTTGATCGGAATAATTAGTGTTTTTATTTTTTTGCATCGTTTGACGGAATAGCGGATGTAGCTTTTGTTATTCCCAATTTATTTCAAAACCAAATGATGCCTTAGAGTTTTATAAATAGCTCGTGACGTACGACCGACGGAGGGCTTCGGAATTAAGGAAAAGAGACAACCAACACATACATCCACGGCACAAAAGAAAAAAATTAATAATAAAAAACAGAAAGGAATATTATTCCTAATTTATTTTAAAACCAAACGATGCCTTAGAGTTTTATAAATAGTTCGTGACGGACGACCGACGGAGGGCTTCGTAACTAAGGAAAAGAGACAACCAACACATACATCCACAGCACAAAAGAAAAAAAAAATAATAAAAAACAAAAATAAACAATATATATATATATATATATATATATATATATATATATATATATATATATATATATATATATATATATATATATATATATATATATATATATATATATATAAATTGGGCTTCAATATTTTTAGAAGTACCAAGTTATTAGTGCTTATAGGTTTTTAACATTTAGATGAAAAGATGTGTGGTTAGAATGATAGTGGGGCCCCTTGGGTTAAGTGAGTGGTTGGTCAAATAGAATAATTTAAGAGATAAAATTAATCAAAAGGATAGATCTATCGATTGAAAACTTACAAATATTAATTTCTTGGTGCTTGTATAAGCATAGTAGTCGGACCCTCTCTCGCTCTTTATATATATATATATATATATATATATATATATATATATATATATATATATATATATATATATATATATATATATATATATATATATATATATATATATATATATATATATATATATATAGGGAGAGAGAGAGAGTTCGGCTACTACGCTTATACAAGCACCAAGCAATTATTTCTTGTAAGTTTTTTACTGTTATATCTATCTTTTTGACTAATTTCATCTCATTTTATTCTACCAACCACTCACTTAACCCAATAGGTCAACTATCATTCTAACCACACATCTTTTCATCCAAAGGTTAAAAATCTATCAGTATCAATAACTTGGTACTTTTAAAAACATAGAAACTCAATTATATATATATATATATATATATATATATATATATATATATATATATATATATATATATATATATATATATATATATATAGAGAGAGAGAGAGAGAGAGAGAGAGAGAGAGAGAGAGAGAGAGAGAGAGAACTAGGCTACTATACTATTAATAGCATCAAATTATTAGTGCTCGTTGGGCCCAAACAATCATTCCAAAATATTTAAACTCAGTTATTATTACTTATGTGCATGGTCTTTTATAAAACCAATTACAATTCTATTTCCATCTGATGTCGGACTATTGGGTTGCTACAAACTATCTCTATTTAGGCTTTACGTTCTTGTCAGTCCAAACACACACATACTGTCACGCCCCCGGCCGAAACTACGACTCGGGCTCGCCAACAAATCCGCCGCCCATACGGGAACCCCCGCATGGACGAAGCGTCCAACCAGTAAAAGATAATACTACCAACTATACAGATATCAGAGATGAAAATAACTGCCGTAATAAAATCTGAAATCACTGTACAACTGAAATAAAGATACAATATCCATCTCCCAAGATAATAATACAAGTAGAATCTATCTGTACAACATCTATGAATCCAAAATGGGAGGTAAACTAAAATAATAATACATCAGTGTACAATAAAATCCCACAATCCGGGATGGTACATCTATCTCATCAAAATGGACTACACTGGTAGGGATCTATCTTGTGATGACCTGGATCTCCGCAGAGCTGTTGCAGTGCGATGGGTGACTTCTGGGGGCCTGTACTGTGTATTGGAGGTGTTTGTGCACAAATTGGACACAAGTGTTGGACTCAGTGTGTTAAAAGGATCCCGAGAGTAGTCGGAAGACCCCGTCGAGTGTTTAGAAGTGTTCTCGCACGGAACAGATATCAAAATTGGACTCAGCGCGAAATTTGGGGTAAAAATACTTGTCTGGATGCATTCGGCAAATTTGGAATTAGAATTTGGCAAATCGGACACCGGATTTAGATTCAGCGCACGAAAACGATGAAAATGGACTATTTATTTGTATTTTTCGGAGCCCGGATGCGAAAACACGGTTTTTGAGGCACTTAGCACTGTTCCGGCGGCGGCGGACAGTGGCGGAGCACGGCGTGCAGCGGCGGAGCACGGCGGCGCAGCTTCGCGAGCAGCGCGGAGGCACGCGGGCAGGCGCGCGGGTAGGCGCGCGGTGCAGCGGGGGAGTGCACCACGTGGCGTATTTTCATTGGGGGGCCTTGGACACGTGTCAGCGGCAGAGAGGTCGGTTCAGTGGTCGCGGTCCACGGAGCGGTGAGGAGGTGCCTCGAATTGCTTGCCTGGCAGGGGGCGCAGGCGGCGCGCGCAGGCGCATGTGGGCGCGCGGCTCGCGCGTTGACGCGCAGTTCCCGCGCGTGGGCGCGCCACGCGTCTGCTTCCGCGCGGGCCACGTGGCGCAAGGCGGTTGGCGGTGACGGTTGTTTGCTGTTTTGTGGTGATGTGGCGTCACCAGGTTGATTCGGGCTTTGGTCAGACGAGGTGGTGGAACCAGCTTTGCGGCGCCTGAAAATTTTCGGGCGCCCGAAACAAAGGATACAATGGGGATTTTTGGAATTGTTTTCCCAGCCTATAAATAGGCGAAGAACAGCCGCTTGTAGCTTTTTCCCTGTTCCTCTTCTCACAGTGCGACCCTCACCAAAGTTCTTCATCTTCCAGAGCTGGTTCCACCTGTGGATTCCCAGATTTTTCTGTAGCACGAACTTCGAGGTTTTCATTTTTACGGCGTGGCGCGACGCTCGTTCATTTGTGATCTCCTCCGTCGCGTTTCGGTGCGAGGACTCCCCCGGCTTACTCCGACCACCGTTTTCGTCGATTCTTGCGCCGTTGGCTTCACGACAGGTAGGGATACGATCTTCGTAATTTGAGTTTCCCCTCTTTTCGAGTTTATCTTGGAGTTTCCCGAGCTTTCTTTTGACCCTTTTTCTTGGGCGGAGTTTTGGACAGCGCCACAGTGTTTCGGCGATAACTTTGTGCTCAGGCATCGGATTGAGGCGTGCCAATAGTCGTTTTGGATCTACACATCGCAAGGAACATCCTCGAATTTTCTTGGATTTTTTTAGGTTTTCCCCGAAGGTGAAAAATCCCTGTTCCCAGAGATAAGTGCTACAGATTTTTGTACAGGATTCTTTTGAGAGGGCCACCTTGTCGGATTTTTATCTTGATATCCGAAACTCGGATTGAGACGTGCAGGTACTCGTTTCTATCGGCTCGACGCGAAAAACGCAGCGGTTATTTTTCCGGATTTTTCCGAGATTATCTCGCAGGTGAGATTTAGCCATCTTCAGTGCTGGTTGTGTTGACAACGGCATGTTGTATGATATTTGGTTTAATTGTGCGCCGATTGGTTATCTTTGCAGTTTTGGGTGTTTTGGCGTGGATTAAGGTTATTGGACAGCGAGGAGGTTTTAAAGCTGTGGATTGCGCATTTTTAGGTGGGTGGTTGCTATATCCCTCTTTTCTGACTTACCCACTAGGAGTATTAGAGAGATCATTTTGGGACGTCTATGATCGGTGATTGCTATTCTTATGAGTTTGTCATGTGAGACACATCATGTTGGAAATGTTACTAAGGAATCACTATGTGGGAAACATAATTGTAATTGGAACTTATGCATGCTTGTGTGGAATTATGGATTGTTATGTTAGCACTAAACCTTGCATGTGGATTTGATTATAATATTGAGGCCTTGTAATTTACCTTGATGGTAGGATATTTGCATGCTCGTGTCGGTATATAGGTTTCTGTGTTAGTACTTAACCTTGCATGTGGAATTGTTTATTATATTGGGTCAAGATGATTTATCCTGTTAGTGGTATTACTTGAGGATGGGTGACATGCATAGGTGGATACTGTTAATGATCAATGACTTAATTAATTTTCCTTGAGAACACTTGCATGCTTGTATGGACATCTAGATAGGCCATCTTTTATCGCTATACTTTCATGCTGGAACTTGATTTAGGAGAAACCTTCTTTGCTTCTGTTCTCCTTATTCTTTAGTCAGGTGGTTATTGTTGCTCGGGTTGGAGCAGGAGTACGGGATAGTGTAGCCGGGACCTTGGGGTCGGGGACAGGTGGTATTTGATTATGGGTTGTGGGGTATTGCGGCTACCGAGGATAGTAGGCGGTTGACCGGATACAGATTATTTCACCCGATTTTGGATTGGGGGTTATTGCGGCTACCGCGGATAGTAGGCGGTTTACCGGATGTCGGATGTGGGACATGATTGTGATTGTGGGTTATTTCGGTGACCGCGGATATTGGGTGGTTGACCGGTTGCCGGTTGTTGGGCTTGATTGTTGACAGTGGGTATCGCGGCGACCGTGGATATTGGGCGGTCGACCAGATGGTTATTTGTGCATCAAATTGGGAATTAGTTTTCTTTTAGTGGAGGGGTGTGTTCCACTGGGACTTTATAGTGATCCAATCCTGCTTTTATGGTACTTGTGACATGGCTATTTTTCTCGTGTGGGTAGCTCCCCTCGAGTGCCACTCCGGAGCGCGCGGGGCACTAGCTAGGTGCCGGACAGGTATTGAGTTTTGCTATCACATCGGTGCGACTTTCTTGCCCGATGATGAGGGCGGCAGCAGGAGTTTTGCTATCACATCGGCGCGGCTTACTTGCCCGATGATGAGGGCGGTACAGATTGGGTTCATCTGGGACGGTTGGTTACTGTTGTATATGGTTATTCCAGTCTAGGACTGCATTTTCAGAGGCATAGTAGTGGTAGTTTCCTTTCTTCGGCAGTCATTATTGCTTACCACTTTTCTTTCCCTTTTGCCTCTGGTAGACCTAGTGGGTGTGTCAGAGTTTGAGGATTTACCCATTAGGGGAGGCTACTGGTTTACTAGTAGTTCTCACCACCATTCTTCTTTCTTCTTTTTCTTCTCCCTTGTTTTGCAATGTCTTCTGCGGGTGCTGCTGGGCTTTCAGCGGCGGGTCGAGGAGAGAGGACGGTTGAGTAGATAGATCTCGAGGCAGGATGAGCGTGTTAGCTGGACTGTTGGTGTACCCATGTTTCCTCAGACGGTTATACTTTTACTTTTGGGACTGGCTTTTGCCAGCAGGTTGTATTTATTTTGGTGAGCTGGGAGAGACAGATGTATCATTTATACAGATGTACTGTATTTTATTTCCAGCTTCAGTCTGAGATGTAGTAGTTTTAGTTCAGCTCTATTTTTATTGCTCTTTATTATTATCTCTTATATCTGAGCAGGTTACTGGCGCTTCGTGTACGCGGAAAATTCCGTGTGCACGGCGGATCTGTCGACGGGCCCGGGTTTTGGTTTACACCCGGGGCGTGACAGATTAGTTGGTATCAGAGTTTAGGGATAGGTCAGTTGGGACTTAGGAAACCCTAGGTTTTTGGCAGACCCTAGGAGGATAGGGCGTGAGAGAGGCGACATTGTGCGAAAGTCGGTGATTTATTTATTTGACTCTTCCTGTGAGTGAAGAGGGATCGACATATCCTATTTTTGGGGGACAGTTATGTTGAGTGCAGACAACATAAAGTTACAAAAATAGGGGGATGTCTTTGACTTTCGCTAGATTGGGTCGAGTGATTGGGGTGTGCTAATTTGCGGCTTTGTCGTGGCGAGCGGTGTCTCCCCGACGCTGGGCGCTGACCGTGTGCACCTTGGTGCAGCTGTTGGGTCTGAGCCGGTTGTTTCGGGCCGGGTACCCAGATTTGGAGTCTGAGAGCTCCGGACCCGAAGGGTAGTAGTGTTGGGGACAGATCAGCGGCGGAGTGACATAGTTGTCGGAGCAGTGACACAGTTGTCGGAGCAGCGCAGTGACACAGTTGTCGGAGCAGTGACACAGTTGTCGGAGCAGCGAGTAGCCCCCTTTGTGCCAACGTTTAGTGCTGGGGCACCTGAGGCAGGGTGGATAGTGGACAATGGATAAGCTGTGGGACAACATCGATCGAGTGAGGCAGTTTTGGCGGATGAGTCTTCCCGATTCGTGGGATTGAGTATGGAGCCTTTGGAGGCAGAGGTCGTACTCCCTTTGTGTGGTTGGTTGTGATCCTATAGGCAGACTGAGCGACGATCACCTGCATCGAATGGATGGGTCTGTGCCGCCCGGTTGAGGGGCGCCACGATAGAGAATCTGGTTACTGCAAGTATGGATATATTTCAGCAGCATGAGTTAGGGGTAGGATGGATGCTACGTGCATGGGAGGTTCAGATTTTCGATCACACGTTACACGTGGAGGAATGTTGTTGGTCCTGCCCGGTGTAGATAGGGTTCAGGATAGTGCTGGTAGACCGGATGGTCTTGACTCAGCTGCGGGACTTGCATTGTGTTACTTTGGATGCTCACTTCGGCTTTGCGAGGAATACCAGTACTTGGATGAGGTGACCATCAGGAACAAGTACCCTTTGTTGAGCATGGAGGATATGTTTGACCAGCTGCAAGGGTCTTGTACTTTCTCGAAGATTGAGTTGCAATTTGGTTATCACCAATTGGAGGTGAAGGCTGAGGATTTCCCCGAAGACAGCTTTTAGGTTAGTACGGGCAATGTGAGTTCACAGTCATGCCTTATGGATTGGCCAGTGCCCTGCCGCGGTAATGGATTTGACGAACTGGATTGTTCGACCTTATTTGGATGCGTGTGGATTCAGGGAGCAGGGAAATTGCTTATGCATCCCGGCGGCTTAAGGATTAGAGATCAGAGTCCGAGTGATCAGTCGGGGGACTTTATTTTGGATACCTCGGGAGTATAGAGGTATTTGGATCGAGCTTTTGTGCCGATGGACTCGTGGTTGGTTCACCGGGGCGCCCTGAGAGGAGCGGATGCTTTTGCCGAGGCAGGCTACTTGGTCACTCGAGCGGTAAGCCCAGCTGTACTTGGATGAGGTGGTGCGGTTTCTTGGAGTGCCCGCCTCTATTTTGTTCTAGTTAGAGGCCCGAGGATTGCATCGCGTCTCTGGAGGAGGTATTAGACAGCCTTGGGATCTTGAGTGGTGGATGATTGGATATCTACCCCCCTATTTGGTTGAGGTTCCGGCTTGAGGGATGACCTTAGTTTCGAGGACGAAACTTTCTTTTAGTGGGGGAGGATGTGATGACCTGGATCTCCACAGAGCTGTTGCAGTGCGATGGGTGACTTATGGGGGCCTGTACTGTGTAATGGAGGTGTTTGTACACAAATTGGACACAAGTGTTGGACTCAGTGTGTTAAATGGATCCCGAGAGTAGTCGGAAGACCCCGTCGAGTGTTTAGAAGTGTTCTCGCGCGAAACAGATATCAAAATTGGACTCATCGCGAAATTTGGGGTAAAAACACTTGTCTGGATGCATTCGGCAAATTTTGGAATTAGAATTTGGCAAATTGGACACCGGATTTGGATTCAGCGCGCGAAAACGATGAAAATGGACTTAGCACTGTTCCGGCGGCGGCGGGCAGCGGCGGAGCACGACTGGCAGCGGCGGAGCACGGCGGCGCAGCGTCGCGGGCAGCGCGCAGGCGTGGTCAGCGCGGAGGCGCGCAGGCAGGCGCGCGGGCAGGCGCGCGGTGCAGCGGGGGAGTGCACCACGTGGCGGATTGTCATTGGGGAGCCTTGGACACGTGTCAGCGACAGAGAGGTCGGTTCAGTGGTCGCGGTCCACGGAACGGTGACGAGGTGCCTCGGACTGCGTGCCCGGCAGGGGGCGTAGGCGGCGCGCGCAGGCGCACTGTCACGCCCCGAGTTCGAAAATCAGCGTCTAAATTTTTTTTTTTTTTTTTCAATCTGAGTTTTAAAACAGCCAAACCAGGGCATGACAGACCGCCACATATATAGAAGAGTCCCAATCCCCATTGGGATTGAGCCTTTTCTATATATGCACGGCTCAGCTTTTACAACAACATCAGAGTAGACTAACTACGTACTACTAAAAGATATTACAACAGTTTAAACAATTTATTTACAAAATTATAACTTGCTAATCCATTAACGGTTGTCCAGGGTCGTTTGCTAACTCGGAATCTCACCAACACATCCCGACATCCCAGCACCCGATCGACCTGAAAAATGGTCACCCAGGGGGTGTGAGATACATCGACAGTGTATCCCAGTGGGCACGACGAGCCGAGAAATAGCAGATCGTACCTACTGGCATACAATACTAGAGGATAGTAGAAAATCAATACATTAGGTAAGCATGATTATGAAGCGAATGATTAATCCATCAATAAGACATATATGGATCTCAACAGGAGTATACTGAAGAAGCGAATAAACAGTCAGCAGGTCTACTGATAATCAAAGAATACTGTGCAATAATAGATTGTCACGCCCCGGCGTCGAAACTGCGACCCGGGCTCGCCAACAGATCCGCCGCCCATACGGTGAACCCCGTATAGACGAAGCGTCTAACCTGCAAAAGATAGATACTATACTATCCAGATATCAGAGCTGAAAATAAACTGCTGCAAATAAAATAAATTAGTACAAAGTCCTCACCAAAGTACAAGTCACTCAACTCTGAAAGAAAAGTACAACTCTATACCTCACTACAAGGTCACTCAACAATAAGTAACTCTCATAATATAAAAAGGGTACATCTACTCTCTGGACGACGACTGGTAGGAATCTAGCTCGCGACTCCCTTACCTCGGTCTGAAGAAGCAGCAACAGGAGCAGCAGGAACAGGAGTAGAAGTCCCTGTGGGAAAATACACCACGACGGGTGTGAGAACTACGTCCCAAGTAGTTCCCAGTGGGTGCCGCCAACAAGCCCAACGGTCTGCCCACTAAGTCTACTAGAGGCATAAAGTAACAAATGCATGGCTGTAAGGAAAAGCTGGTAAGTAAACTCTACAGCTACTATGCCTCTATCTAGATGCTCAAAAGTGGAACAGAAAGAACATGATACCACAACTAACTCTCATCTCTGATCACCCAATCCGAACTGACTGCCTCATCGGGTCCAGTCAAACCTGCGCCAACCTACTGCCGTTACGTCCCGGAGGAGCGGACTTACGTAGGACGTCCATGACTGCCAACACCAGCACAGCCAGAGGGACAAATGCAACGACAAGTCGCGATAGAAAAGCTCAATCTCACGCCGGTATAACAACCCGGTCTCGCCTACTCCGGAGTGGCACTCGAGGGGAGCGACCCGCTCGAGTCAAAAGTAACCCATATCAAGTATCTCTGAAAAGTATCTCTGTCAAGCTCAAACGTGGCTCATGCAGGCTATGATCCAAATCCTCGATCAACAAGATCGGCTAACCAACAAAATCACTGTCTCACTCACTGGCTGGAATCTACACAGCTGAGACTCACTGTCACTCTGACAGCTCCCAAGAACCCAGATCTACCATCACTAACACTCTCCCAAAGAAATCAGATCTACAGACTGCTATCAACTCCACTCGGTCCCTAGACACGAGTGCAAATGCATCCCACAACCACCCGACCTCTCGGCCCACAACTCGGGCGAGGAAAAGCTAAGTCCAGAGTGAAATGAAGTATAGTGATGTGGAATGTCTAGAGCAATAAAAACCTAGCCCAAGTTGGAGTTTTCTACAGTCTGGCTGAACATGATACATATGGCAGGGGTGCTAGGTCAAGTTCCAAGATTTCACTACTTAACATAAAGTAGGAACCACAATAGGATCAAAAGATTCAACAACTGATATACAAGATACTAACATACAGTTTACACATGCTATTTAATCCAATTTCTAACATGCATGATCCTACATACATAGAATTAGTACACAGTCCAGAGATCTTGGAAGCAAGGTCACCCACCAGAAGAGCTGACTGTCCAAGTCCCACAGCTGAAAATACCAGGAAAACCAAATCTCCAATTCCAACGGGTCCAGCAATACTCGCAAACCCTCCTGGGAACAACACAGAGTTCACAGATACACTTAAATTCCCAAAATTAACCACGCACATACACACTGAAAATCAGCCCCAAAGATGCACTTATTTCACCTGCTGAAAATACTCTGAAAATTCCAATAAAAATATCACAGCGATCGTCTCGTCGAGACCTTCGAAACGGGTACCTGCACGCCCAAATCCGAGCCCCGTAAGCCGAGTTACAAATTCCACAGTACAGGTGTGCAAACACTCACAACCACACAACTGTAAACTCTTGCACAGATAAAAAGGGAATAGTATACCTCCGGTAAGGTCTCAGAAAAATCCCAAAAAAATACGATGATAATCCTCGCGACGATTAGATCCAAAAAGTGTATAGGCTCGTCTCGATCCGACGCTCGAGTGCGGAGATAAAATTCCGGCAAGGCGCTGCTGTCCAAAAACTCCACCAGCAAACAGCGGCTTAGAAGTGTCTCGAAAAACGTGCCATAAACTCTGAATCCAGCAAGATTATCAACACAAAAGTCGAAGACGTACCTCTCATGATTCCAACGCCATGAAAATCGTCCAAAAATACTGAAGGAGTAGCTCTGTAGACCTCTCAGACTGAAGTGCGACGGAAACGGGCCTCCAACAGAAAATCGTCGCACTGCGCTCCGATGCCGAAGCCGTCGACGCCGCGGCTTCCAAAAAATCCGGGCCTCTGCCAGAAGATGCACAACACGAAGATCTACAACTTTCCTAAAGGGGCCATGGGCAGGGGAGCTCGGGAAAGGGGGCAAAACTCCCTCACAAGATAGCTATTTATAGGCCCAGCCCGAAAATCCGCACTTTGGACTTTTGGCCCAAAGATTCGGGCGCCCGGTACTTCCGGGCTGCTACAGTAACGGGCCCGGCCCGTTACTGTTCACGCCCGGAAAAACCCCAGGCCGCCACATGTACACCCAAACAGCAAACAGCTGTTTGGGCCAACAGCCATGCGCCACGTGGCCGAATCCCGCGACGACACGTGGCGCCCACGCCGGGAGCCTCGGGTCAACGCGCCCACGCCGCGCCCCACGTGCGCCCACGCGTGCCTGTCGGGCACGCGGCCCGAGGTACCAGCTCCCCACCCGTGGACCGCGCGCACAACGCCCAACCAACCACCAAGCGACACGTGGCCAGCCCTCGGTCCACCGTACTCCCCGCCAAACCCGTGGACCGCGCCTACTGCGCCCGCCAACCGGGAGGCGCCACGTGGCGAGCGCCCGGGTGCACGCCTCCGCGGTGGACCGCGCGCCTCTGCCGCCGGCAACAGCCGCGCTCCGCCGCCCGTTGCCGCCGCCGGCGCCTCTCCGGCCGCCGGAACAGTACCAAAACCTCGAAATGCGTGTTTTTGCATCCGGACTCCGAAAAATACAAGTAAATAGTCCATCTTGACCGTTTTCGCACGCTGAATCCAAATCCGAAGTCCGATCGGCCAAATTCCACTCCTAAAATTTTCCAAAAATTCCCGGAAAAGTAAACTTGATCCATTTTTCATGTCGGGTCAAATCCTTGGTTCCAATAAGCGCGCAAAAACCACAATCACCCACAATGGGCCTCCAGCAAGCAATCATGCTCCGATTACTCCAGAAATCCAATAACTTGGGCCCGACACGTGCACAAACACCTCCCGAAGACACTAATCCAACAATAACCCTTAAGCGGAGATTCGGGTCCTCACATAGATACTGAATTAAGCATGCTGAGTAACTGTATAGGCAGGTATCAAACAAATGCTGATGGTAAATGACTGTAATCAAGCAGGAACTGAACAAGAAGGGTACAAGATGAAAAGCTACATGTAAATGAATCATGTAGATAATAAAAGCTATGCATCAATCACAATAGCATCAAGTACCCAATCAATGCTACTATTGGTCACGAGGACCTCAGGCAAACTGCCCACCTGGCACAACCTGATTGACATTCCCCCCTGGGGGTCACGGGTCACCACTGCTGACCACTTTACCGGTAAAGTACACCACTGAGGGGGATCAGCCCGCTAGTGTACGTAAAGAACAACGGTGCGGGCGATCATAATGCAAATGCTCAAGCTCTCGGTCCACTGACCGGGTAATCGGCAACAAGCCGAAAAAATCCCCACTGGGATGCAACAGTAGTATGCCAACAGAATCTCAAACAAAATGCAGGAGCGCGGCGGCGCAGGCTCGGGCAGGCGCAGGAGCGGCGGCGGGCAAGCGCGGGCAGCGCGCGGGCACGGGCAAGGCGTGGGCAGGCGCGCGGGCAGGTGTGCGGTCCACCGCGGAGGCGTGCACCCGGGATGGGACACGTGGCGGCTCCCGGTTGGCCGGTGCAGCAGGCGCGGTCCACGGAAAAAGGCGCGGGTGTACGGTGGACCGGAGGGTGACACGTGGCAGCATGTGGTTGGTGCGGTGTTGTTGTGAGGACCCGGAAATTCCCACGTTTGGATTACTGTTGGATCTGCGGCTTCTGGAGACCCGTGTTGGGTGTTAGAGGTGTTTGCGCGCATATTGGACCCAAGATTTGGACTCGGCATGAAAAACGGATCAAGTTTGCCTTCCCGGGAATTTTTGAGAAATTTTAGAAGTGGAATTTGGCAAATCGGACCTCGGATTTGGATTCAGCGCGCGAAAACGCTCAAAATGGACTATTTACTTATGTTTTTCGGAGCCCGGATGACCCGGCACGGATTTTGAGGTTCGACGGCACTGTTCCGGCGGCCGGAGAGGCGCCGGCGGTGGCGGCGGGCGGCGGAGCGCAGCGGTTGCCGGCGGCGGAGGCGCGCGGTCCACCGCGGAGGCGTGCACCCGGGCGCTCGCCACGTGGCGCCTCCCGGTTGGCGGGCGTAGTGGGCGCGGTCCACGGGATGGCGCGGGTGCACGGTGGACCGGGGGTGGACACATGGCAGATCTGGGTTGGTGCGGCGTTGTGCGCGCGGTCCACGGTGCGGGGAGCTGGTACCTCGGGCCGCGTGCCCGACAGGCGCGCGTGGGCGCGCGTGGGGCGCGACGTGGGCGCGCTGACCCGCGCTTCCCGCTCGTGGGTGCCACGCGTCGGCCTCTGCTTCGGCCACGTGGCGCAACGCGGGTGGCCCATTTGGCTGTCGCCTGTTCGGGAGGCTACGTGGCTGCCTGGGAGATTTCCGGGCGTGAACAGTAACGGGCTGGGCCCGTTACTGTAGCAGCCCGGAAGATTCGGGCGCTCAGTTTTGGGCCAAAATTCCAAAACAGTTGGATTTTCGGGCTGGGCCTATAAATAGGCACTTTGCTGGGGCTTTTTGCCCCCTTTCCCGAGCTCCCTTCCCCTCGCACCCTTAAGCAAAGTTGGAGATCTTCATCTTGCGCATCTTCTGGCAGAGGCCCGGATTTTCTGGAAGCCGCGGCGTCAACGACTTCGGCATCGGAGCGCAGTGTGGCGATTTTTCATCCGAGGCCCGTTATCGTCACAGTTTGATCTGAGAGGTCTACAGAGCTACTCCGTCAGTATTTTTGGACGATTTCTGCGGCGTTGGAATCACGAGAGGTACGTCTTCGACTTTCGTGTTGATCATCTTGCTGGATTCAGAGTTTATGACACGGTTTTCGAGGCATTTCTAAGCCGCTGTTTTCTGGTGGAGTTTTTGGACAGTGGCCTCTTGCCGGAATTTTATCTCCGCACCCGAGTGTCGGATTGAGACGAGCCTATACACTTTTTGGATCTACTCGTCGCAAGGATTATCATTGTATTTTTCCGGGATTTTTCTGAGGCTTGCCCGAAGGTATACTATTCCCCTTTTATCTGTGTTTGAGTTTACAGTTGTGTGGTTGTGAGTGTTTGCGCACCTGTACTGTGGAATTTGTAACTTGGCCTACGGGGCTCGGATTTGGGCGTGCAGGTACCCGTTTCGAAGGTCTCGACGAGACGCTCGCTGTGATATTTTTATCGGAATTTTCAGGGCACTTTCTGCAGGTGGAAATTTCAGATCTTCAGGACTGTCTTCTGCAGATTTTTGTACTTGGTTATTTTGTGGAATAAAGTGTAACCTTGGACCTTTTGTTGTACCCAGGAGTATTTGCGGATGTTTGTGAACCCGTTGGTGTTGAGGATTAGTGGAGGTTGTTGCTTCTGGTATTTTCAGCTGTGGAACTCCGGACTGTTAGCATTTTCAGGTGGGTGGCCTTGTCTTCATGACCTATGGACTGTGCATTAATTCTATCTGTGTAGGGACTTGCATGTTATAGATGTGTTCTATATAGCATGCTAGATTATAGGAATTGATGTTCCTAATGCTGTTAGATGATCATGTGTTTATTTTCCTTCCCTACAAGCTGTTGATTATGGTTATCTTGGAACTTGACCTAGCACCCCGTCATATGTTGCATGTGTAACCAGACTAGTAGAAAACCCTCACTTGGGCTAGGGTTATTTCTGCTTTAGACATCCACACTTCTACTTTCCTGGACATAGTGTTCTTCCTCGCCCGGGTAGTGGGCCGAGTGGTCAGGAGTTATCTTTTAGTGTGGGATGCATGTTACACTCGTGCTTGGGAGCAGAGTGGCGTCTGGTAGATGTAGTTGGTTGTTCATCTGTAGCGGGAGCCGTTTGGGTAGACGGCGGTCCCGAGATGTTTTATTTTTCTTGTTTTATCTGTCGCCGCTGTGCTAGTGGCAGCGGTAGATCAGTGTTAGCAGGACCTTAAACCCAGAACCTTTTTGGACACACATATGATTTTTGTCAACCAAATATTTTCTTCCAAGCATCGTAGGGTCGCCTGAGTCTGTTCCTGTTTGATTGGACGAAGGCATTAGCCCTTCGAGGCTTAGATATAAAACTTGGTTTCAACTGTTTTCCTAAGCAGAACTAAAAATCATTAAATATGGATTTCTTACAGATCAGATGGCTTCAGTAAGAAATGTCACAGTTTTTCCTATAAATTAACCACCGAGATGATTCGAGTGGTCTGGGTTCTAAGGTCTGCCTTTTCTTGGGACGAGAACAACGAGAGGCTATGCCTAGAGCCTGTTCTTGTTTGATTTGGGTTGTAGGTTCTAGTCTTTCAGTGTTCCCGGACCCTTCATTGGGTCAGTGGTTGAGATGTTCGGCCTGTTTGGCCTGTTGAGTCAGCTGTTCGCAGTGGATGCGATGTTGGCCTATTGAGGCAGTTGTTCGCAGTAGATGCGACGTTTGGCCTGTTTGGCCTGTTGAGTCAGCTGTTCGCAGTGGATGCGATGTTGGCCTGTTGAGGCAGTTGTTCGCAGTAGATGCGACGTTTGGCCTGTTTGGCCTGTTGAGTCAGCTGTTCGCAGTGGATGCGATTTGGTGCCATGAGTTGGTAGAGTGTGATCTAGAGGTTGTTTTTCTGATTTAGTGGTGGAGGTGGTTCTCCCACTTAGCTTTGAGGATCTTGGGGTTCTGGCAGATCGAGTCGTGGAGGTTTCCCGACTCAGCCATGGTCGTGCATTTATCAGATTGAGTCGTTGAGGGTTCTCCGACATAGCTGTGAGAGTGTTTTGGGCTATTCCTGTTCGAGTCAAGGTTCTTTTTCCGACTGAGTTGTGCTTTGAGCTTGGAGTTACCGATCTGTTTGATCGTGGATCATAGCCTGCATGAGCCACATTTGAGCTTGACAGAGATACTTTACAGAGATACTTGAGATGGGTTACTTTTTACTCGAGCGGGTCGCTCCCCTCGAGTGCCACTCCGGAGTAGGCGAGACCGGGTTGTTGTACCGGCGTGAGATTGAGCTTTTCTATCGCGACTTGTCGTTGCATTTGTCCCTCTGGCTGTGCTGGTGTTGGCAGTCATGGACGTCCTACGTAAGTCCGCTCCTCCGGGACGTAACGGCAGTAGGTTGGCACAGGCTTGACTGGACCCGAGGAGGCAGTCAGTTCAGATTGAGTGATCAGAGATGAGAGTTAGTTGTGGCATCATGTTCTTTCTGTCCCACTCTTTGAGCATCTAGATAGAGGCATAGTAGCTGTAGAGTTTACTTTTCCCAGCTTTCCTTACAGCACTGCTTTTGTTACTTTATGCCTCTAGTGGACTTAGTGGGCAGACCGTCGGGCTTGTTGGCGGCACCCACTGAGAACTACTTGGGACGTAGTTCTCACACCCGTCGTGGTGTCTTTTCCCACAGGAACTTCTTCTCCGGTTCCTGTTGTTCCTGTTGCTGATCCTTCTGACCGAGGCGAGGGAGTCGCGAGCTAGTTCCCTACCCGTCGTTGGAGTGTAGCGGTACCCCTTCAGAGGAGAGCTTCAGTAGATTAGTTATTTCATTTTCTTCCTTTGAGAGACTATTGTAGTGAGGATTGCTTTGTATTGAGAGCATGTACACTGTTGTATTTATTGGAGATACCTCCCTGTTGAGTTCTGATTCTTGTATTTGAGGATGTTGTCTGATTATCATTTTTGGGAGGCGGACATTTTGTTTTATTTCCAGTTGTACAGTGATCGATTTAGTTATACAGCAGATTTTTATTTATAGCTCTGATATCTGTTTAGCTGTAGCACTTTTCTTGCAGGTAGGACGCTTCGCCTATACGGGTTTGGCATAGGTGGCGGATCTGTTGGCGAGCCCGGGTCGCAGTTTCGACCCCGGGGCGTGACAGATTAGAGTGGTATCGGAGGATTAGAGTGGTATCAGAGCCTAGGTTGTAGGTCATTGAGGACTTAGAAACCCTAGGCTTGTGGTTGGACATTAGGATGACTACGTGAGAGTCGTGACTTTTAGCGAGAGTCCTGATCGAGTTTTGTACCTCTCCCAAGAGACGGGATGAGTGATTGGCATGTTTATGCTCCTAAGCGATTATGTTGGCTGCAGACAACATAATGCTGTGGAATTGATAACATGTCTTAGACTTTCGCTGGATTGGGTCGTATGGTTGTTGTGTCCTGATGTTTGTTATTGTGCAGTGGTCTACGATGCTTATGAGACGTCGTGCTGTGAGGAATGCGCTTTCCGCATCTGGTTAGTAACCCGAGCAGCGGGAGACAGAGCTATCAGAGCAGAGCGAGACCCAGGAGTTATGGATCCAGATGGCACAGATGTCGGAGGCTGTCTGATGCCAGGAAGAAGCCATGGAACGTTTGATGCGCTTGTTGGAGCAGAGAGCATAGCCAGTGGCAGTACCGCTTGAGTGTCCTCCAGTACTCTCTTCCTATGCAGTGGTACCTTTAGTTGTACTTGTGGCACCGACTGAGCGAGCAGCCCCTCCGTGCCGACGAGCAGTGCCGAGGCACCGAGGCAGGGTGGATAGTGGATAGTAGCTGAGCTTAGGGACATCATTGATCGATGGAGCCAGTCCCGGCAGTCTGAACCATCCCGATTCATAGGTTTGAGTTGGAGCCTTTGTAGGCAGAATTGGGGTTGGTGGTGATGGGAGACTCTCGGAGAGCCTCCCTGTGCTAGGGAGTTTATACAGTCGTTGAACTACGCGCTCCAGGTTTCGAGGGACGAGGCGCATAGGATATGTGTGGCTGAGAGTGAATTGCGCCAGGATACGTTTCAGTTTACTCAGTTCCTCCGTTACAGGTTCTGACGCCTCGTTGGAGTAGGCGTTGGGTTTGGAGCGGGGCGCTGCAGTTCCGTTGGATAGAGATCTGCCGCCAGAGGTGAGTTCTGGATATTGGCGCTTGGCGCCGGGTGATGGAGGACAGATCGGCCGGCAGAGACATTTCTGATTTTATTTTCCTGGATAACGGGTTCCCGTGATGCCAGAGATCGGGTGGAACCCGATGGTAGCATCAACCTCTATATCGGAGTGGCGCAGCGGTAGCGTGGATTTGTTATCTGCGGAGGACTTTGACCTTCTGCGAGGCAGACGAGAGGAGATTTGGTTGTTGAGGTCGTTAGAGCACACTGGTTATAGCGACAGTGTGAGAGGTGCTTATGGCGGCACCGGGACCCAAAGATATCTCTGTTGCCACGAGATTCCGGGTGTGATTTCACCTGAGCTGTTGATAATGCCGCCGGTTCGGGAGATAGAGATTGAGTTTGGCGTGGTTCGGGGAACCGCGCCACCCTCGACAGCACCTCATTGGATATTGCCAGTAGAGCTGTGAGAGCTGATGGCGCAGTTGCAGGATCTGATGGATCGAGGGGTCTGTTTGACCTAGTGCCACGCCGTTGATATACGGTGGTGATGCCACATCGTTGATACACGACTGTGAGGGCCCTTTTATGGTTCGTGTGTAGACAGGTCCGAGTATTATTCTGGACCTTTTGATGGAGTCATACTCCGGCAGTTATTGTGTGGTGCGGGTACCTACTTGGAATCAGACAGCCGAGGACCTTGCCTTGATGGCGTTCAGGACACGGTAGGGCATCTTGAGCTCTTAGTGAGGCCAATTGGATTGATTAACGCCCTGCCACTCTTTTGGTTTGAGGAATTGTGCTCCAGCTGTACTTGATTGTATTGGTAACAAGATCCTCCAGGGATATTATGATCTACTCCCAGAGCGACTTGGAGCATGAGGAGCACTGGTGGATGTGTTACTATGCTGTGTGGATGAAGCTGTATGCCAGGTTATTGAGATACAAGTTTTAGCTTTAGAAGCTTACATTCTTGGGTCACCTTATTCTAGCCGTTAGGGTGGCGGTGAAATCCGGCCAAGATGGATGCTATCTGAGATTGGCCGAGACGGACATCTATTATCGAGACGAGAAGCTTCCTGGACTGGGCAGTGCCAGCAGACCTGGACGAATGGATGATTAGGCTGATACCAGCGCCGATTTTAGCATCGCCAGTGATGGGAGATGGATTTGCGTGTTACAGTGATGCCTCCCATAGTGGCTCTGGAGTTACAGTAGATTATTGTTGAGCATTCAGTATCACCCCGACAGGGCCACTGTGGTGGCGGATACCTAGAGCCGGATAGCTTTCCGGGGTTGAGTTTAATGGTTCCACAGCTGGCGCGGTGTGGACTGTTGAGGAACAGGGCTCGAGGTTGTGTCCCTGAGGGTCCCTTTTGACGGTAGACTGCGGTGAAGCAGTCCCTGCGGCTGGTCAGGATCCGAGAGTGATTGAGCGAGGACCCTAGCCGATTAGGGCTTCTTTTCTTTGGATGACCGTATGGGTATGTCTCGGATCGCCTGGGTGAGCTGGCACCAGGGAGCGGTTTTGGTGCGTGCTACTTTGGTTGTTCTCTCTTTTCCCCCAGCCTTTTGTTGGTATTCTTGATGGTCCTTCCACGTCTCAGCTCAGGAGTGTTAGGCTTGTGGATTCCTCGCCCGTGATGGACTCGTTTCTTTTGAGATCTACGAGTACTTGTGGTACGAGGGACGCCCGTTGCGAATTCTGGCTCGTGAGATGAGAGAATTACGCAACCGGGCCATGCCGTACTGATTATTATTTTGTTGAGGAGTAATCACGGGGAGTGAGTAGCGACTGGGGAGTTGGAGACTGTGTTGTTGGATGCTTATCCTTGGCTTTGAACTCCCTTTTGAGCCGTGTTTGTTTCGAGGACGAAACTTTCTTTTAGTGGGGGAGGATGTGAGGACCCGGAAATTCCCACGTTTGGATTACTGTTGGATCTGCGGCTTCTGGAGACCCGTGTTGGGTGTTAGAGGTGTTTGCGCGCATATTGGACCCAAGATTTGGACTCGGCATGAAAAACGGATCAAGTTTGCCTTCCCGGGAATTTTTGAGAAATTTTAGAAGTGGAATTTGGCAAATCGGACCTCGGATTTGGATTCAGCGCGCGAAAACGCTCAAAATGGACTATTTACTTATGTTTTTCGGAGCCCGGATGACCCGGCACGGATTTCGAGGTTCGACGGCACTGTTCCGGCGGCCGGAGAGGCGCCGGCGGCGGCGGCGGGCGGCGGAGCGCAGCGGTTGCCGGCGGCGGAGGCGCGCGGTCCACCGCGGAGGCGTGCACCCGGGCGCTCGCCACGTGGCGCCTCCCGGTTGGCGGGCGTAGTGGGCGCGGTCCACGGGATGGCGCGGGTGCACGGTGGACCGGGGGTGGACACGTGGCAGATCTGGGTTGGTGCGGCGTTGTGCGCGCGGTCCACGGTGCGGGGAGCTGGTACCTCGGGCCGCGTGCCCGACAGGCGCGCGTGGGCGCGCGTGGGGCGCGACGTGGGCGCGCTGACCCGCGCTTCCCGCTCGTGGGTGCCACGCGTCGGCCTCTGCTTCGGCCACGTGGCGCAACGCGGGTGGCCCATTTGGCTGTCGCCTGTTCGGGAGGCTACGTGGCTGCCTGGGAGATTTCCGGGCGTGAACAGTAACGGGCTGGGCCCGTTACTGTAGCAGCCCGGAAGATTCGGGCGCTCAGTTTTGGGCCAAAATTCCAAAACAGTTGGATTTTCGGGCTGGGCCTATAAATAGGCACTTTGCTGGGGCTTTTTGCCCCCTTTCCCGAGCTCCCTTCCCCTCGCACCCTTAAGCAAAGTTGGAGATCTTCATCTTGCGCATCTTCTGGCAGAGGCCCGGATTTTCTGGAAGCCGCGGCGTCGACGACTTTGGCATCGGAGCGCAGTGTGGCGATTTTTCATCCGAGGCCCGTTATCATCACAGTTTGATCTGAGAGGTCTACAGAGCTACTCCGTCAGTATTTTTGGACGATTTCTGCGGCGTTGGAATCACGAGAGGTACGTCTTCGACTTTCGTGTTGATCATCTTGCTGGATTCAGAGTTTATGACACGGTTTTCGAGGCATTTCTAAGCCGCTGTTTTCTGGTGGAGTTTTTGGACAGCGGCCCCTTGCCGGAATTTTATCTCCGCACCCGAGTGTCGGATTGAGACGAGCCTATACACTTTTTGGATCTACTCGTCGCAAGGATTATCATTGTATTTTTCTGGGATTTTTCTGAGGCTTGCCCGAAGGTATACTATTCCCCTTTTATCTGTGTTTGAGTTTACAGTTGTGTGGTTGTGAGTGTTTGCGCACCTGTACTGTGGAATTTGTAACTTGGCCTACGGGGCTCGGATTTGGGCGTGCAGGTACCCGTTTCGAAGGTCTCGACGAGACGCTCGCTGTGATATTTTTATCGGAATTTTCAGGGCACTTTCTACAGGTGGAAATTTCAGATCTTCAGGACTGTCTTCTGCAGATTTTTGTACTTGGTTATTTTGTGGAATAAAGTGTAACCTTGGACCTTTTGTTGTACCCAGGAGTATTTGCGGATGTTTGTGAACCCGTTGGTGTTGAGGATTAGTGGAGGTTGTTGCTTCTGGTATTTTTAGCTGTGGAACTCCGGACTGTTAGCATTTTCAGGTGGGTGGCCTTGTCTTCATGACCTATGGACTGTGCATTAATTCTATCTGTGTAGGGACTTGCATGTTATAGATGTGTTCTATATAGCATGCTAGATTATAGGAATTGATGTTCCTAATGCTGTTAGATGATCATGTGTTTATTTTCCTTCCCTACAAGCTGTTGATTATGGTTATCTTGGAACTTGACCTAGCACCCCGTCATATGTTGCATGTGTAACCAGACTAGTAGAAAACCCTCACTTGGGCTAGGGTTATTTCTGCTTTAGACATCCACACTTCTACTTTCCTGGACATAGTGTTCTTCCTCGCCCGGGTAGTGGGCCGAGTGGTCAGGAGTTATCTTTTAGTGTGGGATGCATGTTACACTCGTGCTTGGGAGCAGAGTGGCGTCTGGTAGATGTAGTTGGTTGTTCATCTGTAGCGGGAGCCGTTTGGGTAGACGGCGGTCCCGAGATGTTTTATTTTTCTTGTTTTATCTGTCGCCGCTGTGCTAGTGGCAGCGGTAGATCAGTGTTAGCAGGACCTTAAACCCAGAACCTTTTTGGACACACATATGATTTTTGTCAACCAAATATTTTCTTCCAAGCATCGTAGGGTCGCCTGAGTCTGTTCCTGTTTGATTGGACGAAGGCATTAGCCCTTCGAGGCTTAGATATAAAACTTGGTTTCAACTGTTTTCCTAAGCAGAACTAAAAATCATTAAATATGGATTTCTTACAGATCAGATGGCTTCAGTAAGAAATGTCACAGTTTTTCCTATAAATTAACCACCGAGATGATTCGAGTGGTCTGGGTTCTAAGGTCTGCCTTTTCTTGGGACGAGAACAACGAGAGGCTATGCCTAGAGCCTGTTCTTGTTTGATTTGGGTTGTAGGTTCTAGTCTTTCAGTGTTCCCGGACCCTTCATTGGGTCAGTGGTTGAGATGTTCGGCCTGTTTGGCCTGTTGAGTCAGCTGTTCGCAGTGGATGCGATGTTGGCCTATTGAGGCAGTTGTTCGCAGTAGATGCGACGTTTGGCCTGTTTGGCCTGTTGAGTCAGCTGTTCGCAGTGGATGCGATGTTGGCCTGTTGAGGCAGTTGTTCGCAGTAGATGCGACGTTTGGCCTGTTTGGCCTGTTGAGTCAGCTGTTCGCAGTGGATGCGATTTGGTGCCATGAGTTGGTAGAATGTGATCTAGAGGTTGTTTTTCTGATTTAGTGGTGGAGGTGGTTCTCCCACTTAGCTTTGAGGATCTTGGGGTTCTGGCAGATCGAGTCGTGGAGGTTTCCCGACTCAGCCATGGTCGTGCATTTATCAGATTGAGTCGTTGAGGGTTCTCCGACATAGCTGTGAGAGTGTTTTGGGCTATTCCTATTCGAGTCGAGGTTCTTTTTCCGACTGAGTTGTGCTTTGAGCTTGGAGTTACCGATCTGTTTGATCGTGGATCATAGCCTGCATGAGCCACATTTGAGCTTGACAGAGATACTTTACAGAGATACTTGAGATGGGTTACTTTTTACTCGAGCGGGTCTGTAGAGTACCGGGACTTTGGATAGCGCGCCGACCACACAGATGACTTGGAGCAGAGAGTTGCCTTGGGCATGTTGCATTTGAGGTTGCTGTTGATGCCGAGTTGATTCGGATCGACGCGGAAGCACCAGCTCGATTCGGGGTTTTTCCGGGCTTTGTAGGCCGATTGAGGATGAGATTGGAAATTTCCGACTTCACCGTGGAGCGCCGGAAATTCAGGAACACTTGGAACAGGCGTACTTTCAGATTACAGCGAAGTTCGGGAGGTTCCGGACTGACGCGGAGGACCCGGAGTCAAAAAGTGAGTCGGAACTGGCAATTTTGGAGCCGGTAATTGATTTGAGCACCCCGACTCAACGGACGAGCTTTTTGAAGAGAAAAAGCTGTGGACACGTGTACTTTTGATTTACAGCGAGGTTCGGGAGGTTCCGGACTGACGCGGAGGACCCGGAGTCAAAAAGTGAGTTGGAACTGGCAATTTTGGAGCCGGTAATGGATTTGAGCACCCGACTCAACGGATAAGCTTTTTGAGGAGAAAAAGCTGTGGACACGTGTACTTTTGATTTACAGCGAGGTTCGGGAGGTTCCGGACTGACGCGGAGGACCCGGAGTCAAAAAGTGAGTTGGAACTGGCAATTTTGGAGCCGGTAAGTGATTTGAGCACCCCGCCTCAACGGACGAGCTTTTGGAGAGAAAAAGCTGTGAGCGCGTGTATTTTCGATTTACAGCGGAGTTCGGGAAGTTTCCGGGCAGCGGCGGAGAGCCCGAAGGCAAAAAGTGAGTTGGAGTTGGAGTTTGGAGTTAATTAATTAATGGATTTAATTAATTAAAGCTTTATGCTTTATATAAGCTGCCTCCACCCTCCTCTGCAGCAGAGAGAAGAAAGAAAGGAAAAGAGAAAGAAAGAAAGGAAAGGAAAAGAGAGGGAAAGGAAGAAGAAAAGGAAGAAGAGGAGTTTTTGAGCCGATCGTGGATTTTTGGACTCGCCGTTGGACGGCCGTGCGAAGCTCGTGGGCGGTGCGACGTGCGACGACGAGGTAAGTAATTTCTCTTTTGAGGTTTTTTCGGTGTTTTGGACGCTTTGTGGATTTTTAATTGGTGTTTTAAAAATCATGAAAATATGGATTTAGGATTTTTGGGATTTTCGGATTTTATCGGTTTTTTCGGGCTTTTCTGGGGTTTTAGCCGTCGCGGCGGTCCGCGCTAGCCTGCGCGCAGCGGCGCCACGCGCGGCGCCAGGGTGGCTATTGGCAGCATACCTGTGGCGGTGCCGCTGGGCGCGGCGCCGCGTGCAGCAAAGTGCTGCACGCGGCGTGCCTGGCCGCGCGCAGGTGCGCGCGGCAGGGCCGCGCGCAAGTGCGCGCGGCGCTGCCTGGCCGCGCAGGGGCGCGCGGCACCTCCTGGCCGCGCGCAGGTGCGCGCGGCAGGGCCGCGCGCAGGGGGCCGCGGCAGGGCGCGCGTGCGCGCGGCCCTCCTGGCCGCGCAGGCGGCGAGCGGGAAGGCCGCGCGCAGGGGGCGCGGCAGGGCCGCGCGTGTGTGCGCGCGGGCCCTCTGGCCGCGCGCAGGGCGCGCGCGGCAGGGCCGCGCGCAGGGGCGCGCGCGGCAGGGCCGCGCCGTGCGCGCGGGCCCTCCTGGCGCGCGCAGGCGCGGCGGCAGGGCCGCGCGAGGGGCGCGCGGCAGGGCCGCGGCGTGTGCGCGCGGGCCCTCCTGGCCGCGGGCGCGGGCACGCGGGCGCGGGGGCGCGCGGCAGGGCGCGCAGGGCCTGCGCGGGCCGCGCGGGCCCGCGCGGGCTGCGCAGGCGCGCGACCGCGCGCAGCGCAGTGGGCTGCGCGCGGGCCGCGCGCAGCGCCTCTGGGCGCTGCGCGCAGCGCTGCTGGGCGCCGCGCGCAGCGCCGCTGGGCGCCGTGCGCAGCGCCGTTGGGCGCAGCGCGGTGCGCTCCGGCACCGCGCAGCGGGCCGCTGCGCGGCGCCGCTTGGTTGGGGCGGCGGGCGGGCCTCCCTCGTCGCGCGCTGGGTTTTTGCCGCTCGGCGTGCTCCCGGGACAGCGGTGGCGCCTCGGTTGCGTGCCGGCACGTTTTTCGCCGTGTTTTCCCACCGTCGGCGCTGTTTCGCGAGGGGTTTTCGCGCTGGTTTCGCGCTGTTTTTGCGCAGGTTTTCGCGCCGTTTTCGCGCAGGTTTCGCGCAGGTTTTGCGCCGTTTCGCGAGGTTTTCGCGCAGGTTTCGCGCCGTTTCGCGCAGGTTTTCGCGCAGTTTTTGCGCAGGTTTTCGCGCCGTTTCGCGCAGGTTTTCGCGCAGTTTTCGCGCAGGTTTTCGCGCCGTTTCGCGCAGGTTTTCGCGAGATTTTCGCGCCGTTCGCGCAGGTTTTCGCGCAGGTTTTCGCCGTTTTTCGCGAGCAGTTTGCGAGCGTTTTCGCGGTTTTTCGAGCAGTTCGCGAGCGGTTTAGCGCGTTTTCGAGCAGATTCGCGAGCGTTTGAGCAGTTTCGCTGGCTTTTCGCAAGCTGTTTTTGAGCAGTTTTTGCGCCGACGGAGCTGTTTTCGCCGTCGGGCGCTGGTTTTCGCCGACGGGCTGTTTTTCGCCGTGGGGCGCTGATTTTTCGCGACGGAAGCTGTTTTTCGCCGTCGGATGCTCGGTTTTGACCTTTTTGATTGATTTTGCGATTTCTTCGCTTCTGACAGCTTGCGGTGCGGTTTTTGCTTCCGCGGAGCGCGCGGTCGGGTGTGTGGTGGTCGCCGCGTGCTCCGTTTTGCGTGCGGTTTCTGGCATCGGGCTTCGGGTTGCGTGCGGACCCCTTGGAGGCCAGGTAAGCCGCTGTGCCAATTGCAAGTGTCGACGAGCAATTGGTGGCTTTCTGAGGTGGGTTGGTTTTCTCTCCAAGTCTACGGACTTCCTTCTAATTCTAATGTGTTAGGATTGCATGCTAGTTTAAGTGTTTTCTTGGAACTTAACTAGCACCCCCGTCATATGTGCATGATTTTGACCAGACCATTTGTGAACCTTAATTTGGGCTAGGTTCCTTATGCTTTAGACATCCCGCACTTTTCATATCCTTCGGGACTTAGAGTTTCCTCGCCGGGTAGTGGGCGGAGTGGTCAGAGTGTTGTGGGACGGGTGTTGCACTCGGGCCCGGGGGGCCGAGTGGGGTCTGGTGGCTGGGTTAGGCCAGTGTTAGCTTTTTGGGGAGCCGTTTCAGATAAACGGTGGTCCCGGGGGTTTTCCTTTCCACTGTTCTTCTCGTCACCACCAGGTTGGGGTCGTGGTGCACGTGTGTTAGCAGGACCTTGAACCAGAACCTTTTTGGATAAATACATGATTTTAGTCAGCCAATGTTTCTTCCAAGCCTCGCAAGGTTGTTTGAGTCTGTTCTCGTCTGTTGGGACGAAGGCATCAGCTCTTCGAGGTTTGGGCATAAAACTTGATTTCAAAGGGTTTTCCTAAAAGAGACTAAAAATCATTAAAAAGATGGATTTCTCTCAGATCGAATGGTTTTCTGAAATAAATGACATGGTTTCTTATAAACTTATCCACCGAGTGGATTCGAGTGATCTGGGTTCTAAGGGCTGCTTTCTCTCTTGGGGACGTAGATGTTAGTCTCCCTGGGTTTCGGACCCTTCGTAGATCTGGCCGTGGAGTAGCTCCGGCCGTGAGTTGAGTGTTGAGTTCAGTGGAGTTGTGTTGTGGGAGCCGTGGGTGAGACGGTGGTCCCAGCTGTGTAGTACCTTCGTTGAGTGGGTCTGTGTTGTGAGATTGAGTCGTGGAGGGTTCTCCGACTGAGTTTGTGCTTTGAGCATCGAGATACCGATCTGTTTGATCGAGGACCACAGCCTGCAGGAGCCACTTGTGAGACAGTGATACTGATGAGATACTTGAGTTCGGTGGGGTCGCACCCCTCGAACCACGCCCGGGTGCGTTGATGATTCCGAGCCTGATGAGGCTGCGATGATGATACCGAGCCTGACGAGGCTTCGATGATGCGCCTAGTTCATATACTAGTGGTCGCTTGATACCCCTGGCCGTGCTACCATGGGGTCACTGTGTGAGATATTGAGTTTGTCCGTTGGGACACCCTGGTTGATACACCAGGGGGCGCAGGCTTGACTCGACTGGACCCGGGTGGGCAGTCGCTGAGATTTGGGATATACTGAGAGTGATGGTGTAGCATGTGTCATAGTAGAGCGTCTTGGGCTTAGTACTTGTGACATGTTGTCAGCTGTGAGTGACTGCATACCATCATCCATAGTCTCTTCTTGTTGAGCATAGTAGATAGAGGCATGATAGCTGTAGATTCTTTTCCAGCTTATTTATATTTCTCATCAGTCTTTTCTCTATCTTATGCCTCTGGTAGACTTAGTGGGCAGACCGTGGTTCTTGGAGACGGTACCCACTGAGAACTACTGTAGGATGTAGTTCTCACACCCTCTGTCGGTGACAGGTTGCTGAGGCTTTCTTCCGTTCCTGCTGTGCTTGACTGGACGGACCGAGGACAGGGAGTCGCGTGATAGTTCCCTACCAGCATTGTTACTTTAGAGAGAGGTAGATGTACCATCCCGGATTGTGGGAGTTGGTTATGTTCTTGTTAGCTATCTCCCCTTGGATTTGTAGATGTTGTATAGGTGCACTTCTTTTGTATCATCTGATTTTGGGAGATAGGCTATGTGTTGTAGCAGCTTGTAGTTGAGAAAAAATTTATAGTACAGCTTTTTATCCGCTCTGATATCTGTGTAGCTGTAGTTTTGTCTTTTGCAGGCTAGACGCTTCGTCTGTACGGCAGTTTCCGTACAGATGGCGGATCTGTTAGCGAGCCCGGGTCGCAGTTTCGACCCCGGGGCGTGACAGATTAGAGTGGTATCAGAGCCTAGGTTATAGGTCATTGAGGACTTAGAAACCCTAGGCTTGTGGTTGGACATTAGGATGACTACGTGAGAGTCGTGACTTTTAGCGAGAGTCCAGATTGAGTTTTTACCTCTCCCTCGGGTTGGGATGAGTGATTTGATATGTTATTCTCTCAAAGTGATTATGTTGGCTGCAGACAACATAATACTTTAGGAAGGATAACAAATTTTAGACTCTCGCTGGATTGGGTCGTATGGTTGTTGTGTCCTGATGTTTGTTTTGTTTCAGTTACTTGCGATGCCGCCGAGACGTCGTGCAGCGACGAGCGGGCGTTTGACCTCAGCTGAGGAGCCCGGACGGCGGGCTGCCGAGCAGGCTAGGCAGGGTGAGGTACAGGATCTGCGGGCTCAGGGGGCCCAGATGTCGGAGGCGTTGCGGCGCCAGGAGAAGAACATGGAGCGTGTGTTGCGCATGTTTGAGCTGAGAGCATCTCCCGGGGTATCGCCAGTAGTACTCCAGCCGCGACATTGTCGATTTCGACCCTGGTCGCACCACTGATGGTGCAGGAGCAGCGAGAGGTTGCCAACCGGTTATTCTACTTCATCCAGTCCCATCCCCTGCAGATTTTGGGATTTAAGTTGGGGGCCTTGGGAGGCCGAGAACTGGATCGCTGCTATGGAAAAGCTGTTCAAGGGTTGTTCATCCAGGAAAGCATCAGGGCGCGGGATCTTGCGCCTTTCGTTTGGGACGCCGAGAGTTGGTGGCGTCGGGTTCGTCCTGTTGGACCACCGAGAGCGAGTTTCCGCGATGGTTGAGCAGTGGGCCCTTGTCCCCAGGTTGAGGCTTAGGGTTGGTATTGTTGAGAGGGGACTGCACCTGGATATCTATCTCATTGTGTATTCTCGGCGAGCCGACCGTAGATGCAGCGATTGGGCATGTGCGATGGATTGACCGGGGATCACTGATCACGTCCAGGAGGGACGGAGATCGAGGGACCAGCTCCAGAGAGAGAGTCTTCCAGTATTGCCTGATTTCGGGATAGTGGAGTGGATCGAGGTTGCCATGGTGCCAGCCCAGGATCATGTGTCTCAGAGGAGACAGAGACCTGGAGGTTCTCGGCGGTTGAGGTGCCGAGATAGTGGATTGGAGACCGAGATAGTGGTCGACATGGTTATGGAACCTTGCAGCCGGGGCTGTGCCGGTTAGTGTTCAGAACCCGGTAGGGGCTTTTTGAGCTTGCCTTGCGGTCAAGTGGATTGACTGAGGCCTGCGATTGTTAGTATTTGAAGAATCGAGTTCTCCAGCTGTGTTTGAACGGGTTAGCAGCCGGACCCGTCGTGGACATTTGGATTTGTTTCCGAAGTGGCTTAGAGCTTCAAGATCACTGGAGGTTGGGCAGCAACTCCTAAGAGGGGAGATGTTGGTTGCCTAATCGAGAGATGTACCTGCGAGACTTGATTGTTTGGTTGCTAAGGAGCAACGGAGGAGTTTTGCCTTTTGGAGACTTCGATTTTGGAAGCCACCAGCCGCAGAGGTTTATGTTTATAGACTTGAGTTTACGCGGGGAGTTTGGACCGTGATTTTCGGCTGATGGGAAGAAGTGTAATTGAACCCTCGCACTTTATCGGCTTTTCTTCGTTGGAGTCGAACAAGGATTTGAGCTATCTGAAGCAACCGAAGAAATTCTTACTTGTGAAGTTATGGAATTTACGGTTGAGTTTACCCAGTGAAGGTTCGGCGATGCCTGTTTGTTGAGTTAGAGCGACCACCTGAGAGCCGAGAGGATGAGTTTGGGTGCCGATTGGTGGGCGCCAGGTTAGCGGATCGCTTGGTACTTGGTATGACTTCCTTTCCTTGTGGTTGAGATCAGAGTTTTGCACCCCTACTTGGTTGAGTTGGTGGACTGTGGTTTTGGGTTGCGGCCACAGCGGGACAGCTTCAACATCTCTCTCTCCTTGTTTTCCGTTTTATCGCCGAAAATAGCAGCGGAATGAAAAATTTCGAAGGACTACTCCAGAAATGGAGGCGATGCTGGAACCTGTTCTGTTTTGATCGGGGCGAAGGCATCGGTCCGTTGGAAATTTTGGACTTTTCGCTATTTTCGGCTGCTTTTCTTTTGAGAGAGAGTTGGAGTTGATGTTTTCCCGATGTAAGTTTCTTGGGGTAGGGTGTGTGTTTTGGTTTCGAGGACGAAACCTTTTGAAGGAGGGGAGAATGTAGAGTACCGGGACTTTGGATAGCGCGCCGACCACACAGATGACTTGGAGCAGAGAGTTGCCTTGGGCATGTTGCATTGAGGTTACAGTTGATGCCGGGTTGATTCGGATCAACGCGGAAGCTCCAGCTCGATTCGGGGTTTTCCGGGCTTTGTAGGCCGATTGAGGATGAGATTGGAAATTTCCGACTTCACCGTGGAGCGCCGAAATTCAGGAACACTTGGAACAGGTGTACTTTCAGATTACAGCGAAGTTCGGGAGGTTCCGGACTGACGCGGAGGACCCGGAGGCAAAAAGTGAGTCGGAACTGGCAATTTTGGAGCCGGTAATTGATTTGAGCACCCCGACTCAACGGACGAGCTTTTTGAAGAGAAAAAGCTGTGGACACGTGTACTTTTGATTTACAGCGAGGTTCGGGAGGTTCCGGACTGACGCGGAGGACCCGGAGGCAAAAAGTGAGTCGGAACTGGCAATTTTGGAGCCGGTAATTGATTTGAGCACCCCGACTCAACGGATAAGCTTTTTGAGGAGAAAAAGCTGTGGACACGTGTACTTTTGATTTACAGCGAGGTTCGGGAGGTTCCGGACTGACGCGGAGGACCCGGAGGCAAAAAGTGAGTTGGAACTGGCAATTTTGGAGCCGGTAAGTGATTTGAGCACCCCGCCTCAACGGATGAGCTTTTTGGAGAGAAAAAGCTGTGAGCGCGTGTATTTTCGATTTACAGCGGAGTTCGGGAAGTTCCGGGCAGCGGCGGAGAGCCCGAAGGCAAAAAGTGAGTTGGAGTTGGAGTTTGGAATTAATTAATAAGGATTTAATTAATTAAAGCTTTAGCTTTATATAAAGCTGCCTCCACCCTCTCTGCAGCAGAGGAAGAAAGAAAGGAAAAAAGAGAAAGAAGAAAGAAAGGAAAAGAGAGGGGAAAGGAAAGAAGAAAGGAAGAAGAGGGTTTTGAGCTTCGTGGATTTTGGACTCGCCGTTGGAGGCCGTGCGAAGCTCGTGGGCGTGCGGCGTGCGACGACGAGGTAAGTATTTCTTTTGAGGTTTTTTGGGTTTTGGAGCTTTGTGGATTTTATGGTGTTTAAAAATCATGAAAAATATGGATTTTGGATTTTTGGGATTTTCGGATTTTATCGTTTTTTCGGGCTTTTCTGGGTTTTGCCGTCGCCGGCGGCCGCGCGCGCGCGCGCAACGGCGCACGCGCGGCGCCAGGGTGCTGCTATTGGCAGCAACCTGTGGCGGTGCCGTGGGCGCGGCGCCGCGTGCAGCAAAGTGCTGCACGCGGCGCTGCCTGGCCGCGCGCAGGTGCGCGCGGCAGGGCCGCGCGCAGTGCGCGCGGCGCTGCCTGGCCGCGCGCAGGGGCGCGCGGCAGGGCCGCGGCAGGTGCGCGCGGCCCTCCTGGCCGCGCGCCGCGCGCGCGCAGGGCCGCGCGCGGGGGGCGCGCGGCAGGGCGCGCGCGTGCGCGCGGGCCCTCCTGGCCGCGCGCAGGCGCGCGCGGCAGGGCCGCGCGCGGGGGCGCCGGCAGGGCGCGCGTGTGCGCGAGGGCCCTCCTGGCGGCGCAGGGCGCGCGCGGCAGGGCCGCGCGCAGGGGCGCGCGCGGCAGGCCGCGCGCGGTGCGCGCGGCCCTCCTGGCCGCGCGCAGGCGCGCGCGCGCAGGGCCGCGCGCAGGGGCGCGCGGCAGGGCCGCGCCGAGCGTGCGCGCGGGCCCTCCTGGCCGCGCGCGGGGCGCGCGGCAGGGCGCGCACGGGCCCGCGGGCGGCGGGCCGCCGCGGGCCTGCGCAGGCGCGCGACCGCGCGCAGCGCAGTGGGCTGCGCGCGGGCCCGCGCGCAGCGCCGCTGGGCGCTCGCGCAGCGCCGCTGGGCGCCGCGCGCAGCGCCGCTGGGCGCTGTGCGCAGCGCGTGGGCGCAGCGGGTGCGCTCCGGCACGCGCAGCGGGCCGCTGCGCGGCGCCGCTTGGTTGGGCGGCGTGCGGCGGGCTCCCTCGTCGCGCGGCTGGGTTTTTGCGCTCGGCGTGCTCCCGGGACAGCGGTGGCGCCTCGGTTGCGTGCCGGCACCGTTTTCGCCGTTGTTTCCCACCGTCGGCCGCGCTGTTTTCGCGAGGGGGTTTCGCGCTGGTTTCGCGCTGTTTTTGCGCAGGTTTTCGCGCCGTTTCGCGCAGGTTTTTCGCGCAGGTTTTCGCGCCGTTTCGCGCAGGTTTCGCGCAGGTTCGCGCCGTTCGCGCAGGTTTCGCGCAGTTTTTGCGCAGGTTTCGCGCCGTTTCGCGCAGGTTTGCGCAGTTTTCGCGCAGCGTTTTCGCGCCGTTCGCGCAGGTTTTCGCGCAGTTTTCGCGCAGGTTTCGCGCGTTCGCGCGGTTTTCGCGCAGGTTTCAGCCGTTTCGCGAGCAGTTTGCGAGCGGTTTAGCGCAGTTTTTCGCAGATTCGCGAGCGGTTAGCGGTTTTTTCGAGCAGTTTCGCGAGCGGTTTGAGCAGTTTCGCTGGCTTTTCGCAAGCTGTTTTTGAGCAGTTTTTGCGCCGACGGAGCTGTTTTCGCCGTCGGCGCTGGTTTCGCCGACGGGCTGTTTTCGCCGTCGGGCGTGATTTTCGCCGACGGAAGCTGTTTTTCGCCGTCGGATGCTCGGTTTTGACCTTTTTGATTGATTTTGCGATTTCTTCGCTTCTGACAGCTTGCGGTGCGGGTTTTGCTTCCGCGGAGCGCGCGGTCGTGTGGTTGGTCGCCGCGTGCTCCGTTTTGCGTGCGGTTTCTGGCATCGGGCTTCGGGTTGCGTGCGGACCCCTTGGAGGCCAGGTAAGCCGCTGTGCCAATTGCAAGTGTCGACGAGCAATTGGTGGCTTTCTGAGGTGGGTTGGTTTTCTCTCCAAGTCTACGGACTTCCTTCTAATTCTAATGTGTTAGGATTGCATGCTAGTTTAAGTGTTTTCTTGGAACTTAACTAGCACCCCCGTCATATGTGCATGATTTTGACCAGACCATTTGTGAACCTTAATTTGGGCTAGGTTCCTTATGCTTTAGACATCCCGCACTTTTCATATCCTTCGGGGACTTAGAGTTTCCTCGCCCGGGTAGTGGGCCGAGTGGTCAGAGTGTTGTGGGACGGGTGTTGCACTCGGGCCCGGGGGCCGAGTGGGGTCTGGTGGCTGGGTTAGGCCAGTGTTAGCATTTTGGGGAGCCGTTTCAGATAAACGGTGGTCCCGGGGGTTTTCCTTTCCACTGTTCTTCTCGTCACCACCAGGTTGGGGTCGTGGTGCACGTGTGTTAGCAGGACCTTGAACCCAGAACCTTTTTGGATAAATACATGATTTTAGTCAGCCAATGTTTCTTCCAAGCCTCGCAAGGTTGTTGAGTCTGTTCTCGTCTGTTGGGACGAAGGCATCAGCTCTTCGAGGTTTGGGCATAAAACTTGATTTCAAAGGGTTTTCCTAAAGAGACTAAAAATCATTAAAAGATGGATTTCTCTCAGATCGAATGGTTTCTGAAATAAATGACATGGTTTCTTATAAACTTATCACCCGAGTGGATTCGAGTGATCTGGGTTCTAAGGGCTGCTTTCTCTCTTGGGGACGTAGATGTTAGTCTCCTGGGTTTCGGACCCTTCGTAGATCTGGCCGTGGAGTAGCTCCGGCCGTGAGTTGAGTGTTGAGTTCAGTGGAGTTGTGTTGTGGGAGCCGGGTGAGACGGTGGTCCCAGCTGTGTAGTACCTTCGTTGAGTGGGTCTGTGTTGTGAGATTGAGTCGTGGAGGGTTCTCCGACTGAGTTTGTGCTTTGAGCATCGAGATACCGATCTGTTTGATCGAGGACCACAGCCTGCAGGAGCCACTTGTGAGACAGTGATACTGATGAGATACTTGAGTTCGGTGGGGTCGCACCCCTCGAACCACGCCCCGGGTGCGTTGATGATTCCGAGCCTGATGAGGCTGCGATGATGATACCGAGCCTGACGAGGCTTCGATGATGCGCCTAGTTCATATACTAGTGGTCGCTTGATACCCCTGGCCGTGCTACCATGGGGTCACTGTGTGAGATATTGAGTTTGTCCGTTGGGACACCCTGGTTGATACACCAGGGGGCGCAGGCTTGACTCGACTGGACCCGGGTGGGCAGTCGCTGAGATTTGGGATGTACTGAGAGAGTGATGGTGTAGCATGTGTCATAGTAGAGCGTCTTGGGCTTAGTACTTGTGACATGTTGTCAGCTGTGAGTGACTGCATACCATCATCCATAGTCTCTTCTTGTTGAGCATAGTAGATAGAGGCATGATAGCTGTAGATTCTTTTCCAGCTTATTTATATTTCTCATCAGTCTTTTCTCTATCTTATGCCTCTGGTAGACTTAGTGGGCAGACCGTGGTTCTTGGAGACGGTACCCACTGAGAACTACTGTAGGATGTAGTTCTCACACCCTCTGTCGGTGACAGGTTGCTGAGGCTTTCTTCCGTTCCTGCTGTGCTTGACTGGACGGACCGAGGACAGGGAGTCGCGTGATAGTTCCCTACCAGCATTGTTACTTTAGAGAGAGAGTAGATGTACCATCCCGGATTGTGGGAGTGGGTATGTTCCTGTTAGCTATCTCCCCTTTGGATTTGTAGATGTTGTATAGGTGCACTTCTTTTGTATCATCTGATTTTGGGAGATAGGCTATGGGTTGTAGCAGCTTTGTAGTTGAGAAAAATTTATAGTACAGCTTTTTATCCGCTCTGATATCTGTGTAGCTGTAGTTTTGTCTTTTGCAGGCTAGACGCTTCGTCTGTACGGCAGTTTCCGTACAGATGGCGGATCTGTTAGCGAGCCCGGGTCGCAGTTTCGACCCCGGGGCGTGACAGGGTCGCTCCCTCGAGTGCCACTCCGGAGTAGGCGAGAACCGGGGTGTGTTGTTACGGGATGAGATTGAGCTTTTCATCGATTGTCGTTGCATTTGTCCCTCTGGCTGTGCTGGTTGTTGGCAGTCATGGACGTCCTACTAAAGTCCGCTCCCCGGAACGTAACGTCAGTGAGGTGGCAGGCATGACTGGACCGAGGAGGAGTAGTCAGTCAGATTGAGTGATCAGAGATGAGAGTTAGTTGTGGCATCAGTTCTTTCGTCCCACTTTTGAGCATCTAGATAGAGGCATAGTAGCTGTAGATTTACTTTTCCCAGCTTCCTTACAGCACTGCTTTTTGGTACTTTATGCCTCTAGTGGACTTAGTGGGCAGACCGTCGGGCTTGTTGGCGGCACCCACTGAGAACTACTTGGGACGTAGTCTCACACCGTCGTGGTGTCTTTTCCCACAGGAACTTCTTCTCCGGTTCCTGTTGTTCCTGTTGCTGATCCTTCTGACCGAGGCGAGGGAGTCGCGAGCTAGTTCCCTACCCGTCGTTGGAGTGTAGCGGTACCCTTCAGAGGAGAGCTTCAGTAGATTAGTTATTTCATTTTCTTCCTTTGAGAGACTATTGTAGTGGGATTGCTTTGTATTGAGAGCATGTACACTGTTGTATTTATTGAAGATACCTCCCTGTTGAGTTCTGATTCTTGTATTTGAGGATGTTGTTGATTATCATTTTTGGGAGGCGGACATTTTGTTTTATTTCCAGTTGTACAGTGATCGATTTAGTTATACAGCAGATTTTTTATTATAGCTCTGATATCTGTTTAGCTGTAGCACTTTTCTTGCAGGTAGGACGCTTCGCCTATACGGGTTGGCATAGGTGGCGGATCTGTTGGCGAGCCGGGTCGCAGTTTCGACCCCGGGGCGTGACAGTTGTGCGCGGTCCACTGAGCGGGTGCGGGTTTGCCTCGGGCGCGTGCGTACAGGGATGGCAGGCGGCAGCCAGTAGCGCACATCGGCGCGCGTTGACGGATTTCCCGCGCTGGACGAGACACGTGTCGACGCTTCGTTGGGCCACGTGTCGCAAGGGGAATGGGGGCTTCGCTGTTGGCTGTAGAGCGGGCGACGTGGAGGCCGACAGGAATTCGGGCCCGCACAGTGTTGGGCCGGCCAACACTGTAGCGGCCCGGAAGAAGCGGGCGCCCGAAAACAGGGACATGGAGGGAATTAACTCAAAAGATTTTTCCAGCCTATAAAAGCCCCTGTTCCAGCCCTGTTATCTTCTTCTCCGCGCGGATTTTGGCAGAGCAACCTTCAGCAACTTTCCTCCTCTCCCTGGTGCTGCATCCATCTGCAGAGTTTGGAGATTTTACGTGGCACGCTTCCCGAGATTTCTATTTTACGGCGCGGCGCGACGCTCGTCCATTTGTGTTCCCCTTCGTCGCGTTTCGGTGTGCGAGCTCCCCCGGCCTACTCCGACCTCCGTTCAGGCGATTCTTGCGCCGTTGGATCCGCGACAGACAGAGCTACGATTTTGGTATTTCTGCTTCCCCTAGTTTCGCGCTTTTCAAGGAGTTTTTCCATGCTTACTGGGACCCCTTTTCTGATGGAATTTCTGGACAGTGGCACCTTGTCGGATTTTTATCTCCGCAACCGGGCACGGATGGAGACGTGCCTATACACTTTTTTCATCTACTCGACGCGAGGATTATCGCCGTATTTTTATGGATTTTTCTGAGGCTTGCCGGAGGTAGATTTTTCTCCTTTATCTGTGCATGGAAATACAGATATATGGTTGTGTGTTTGTGAGCGCCCTGTGTTTGTGAATTTGTAACTCGGCCTACGGGGTCGGAATTTGACGTGCAGGTACTCGTTTCGAAGGTATCGACGCGAGGAACGCGACAATATTTTTGTTGGATTTTTCCGAGTCCGTTCTGTAGGTGAAATTTCACATCTTTGAGGCTGCTGTTTCCGCAGATTGTGTATACTTGGAATATTTTTGATTAAGTGTACGTTGAACCTTATTGTTGTACCCAGGGGTGTTTGCAAAGTGTGCTGGACCCGTTGGATCTGAAGACTCGGATTTCGGGGTACTCTCAGCTGTTTGGAGCCGAGGCTTTCGTGACATGTACCGAGGATGCAGTTTCGGCAGAATTTGGACTGTGAGCGTGTACACCACTTCACCGACCCCAGGTTTGCTTGGATTGAGCACTTCAGGTGGGTAAGCTTAATATTGATAAGGTTTTATATTCTGGTGAATGTAAGTATACTTGTGGGGATGTCGCCCCTCTATGACTGATAGCAGGCATAATTGATGTACAACCGATATGGCGAGAGGTAAGCAAGGAATGGCCTACTTGGGTGAGATTGATATACCATAGTAGGATACTTTAGCATGCTTTGCTAATATATGTTACACCCCTTTTATCATTTCCGAGGACAAAAGCATGCTTGTTTGGACATGTAGCTAGGCCATCTTTTACTGCTGCACTACATATTGGAACTTGACTTAGGAGAAACCATGCTTTTCCTTTCTCATTCTTTGTTAGTCAAGTGGTCAGTGTTGCTCGGTTCGAGCAAGGGGTTCTGGGTAGTGTAGTCGGACTTGGTGTCTGGGACAGGTTGGTTTAGTGGTGGGGCTTTGCGGCAACCGCGGATATGGGCGGTGACCGCATATTTATTTATGCACCGGATTGGGTATATGATTTCTCTAGTGGACAGAGTTTCCCACTACTTGATTACTTTTGCATCTGATTGAGAACCGAGGCTTTCTTTAGTGGTTGGGCTTTCCACTTAGATCAGTGTCATGATCCAGTCTGCTGATTTATTCTATATGATACTTGTTACTCTGAGTCCTTGAGACTCCTATCCCCTATCGGTGTTATGCATTGGCTCGCATACCCGATTTGGCAGGCATAGAGTGTGCGATATACATACTCTGAGTCCTGGAGATTCTTATCCCTTATCGGTGTTATGCATTGGCCAGCATCCGATACGTCAGGCACCTTTGAGTCCTTGAGACTCCTATCCCCTATCGGTGTTATGCGTTGGCCCGCATACCCGATTTGGCAGGCACAGCAGGCAGTATCAGTTTTACTAGTGGCACTAGGTTGAGGTCATAGTAGGCATAGCAGGCATGGAGGCATAGCAGGCATAGCTGGCATAGTAGGCATAGCGGGCATAGCAGGCATGGCAGGCATGGCAGGCATAGCAGGCAGGCATAGTAGGCATAGCAGGCATGGCAGGCATAGCAGGCATGGCAGGCATAGCAGGCATGACAGGCATAGCAGGCATGGCAGGCATAGCAGGCATAGCAGGCATAGTAGGCAATGCCAGGGATACTGGTCTATCGATTGGGTTGATTGTGCACTTCAGGTGCTAGTGGTTGCATACCATTCTTTGGTTCTCCATTTTTGGGCATTTAGATAGAGGCATGATAGCTGTTGAGAGTCTCCAGTCCTTATTCAGTCTTTACGGCTTTGGTTAGTTTTTGTCTCTTGAGGACTTGGGGGCAGACCGTCGGGCCTGGCGGTGTTACCTACTGAGAACTCCCTTTTGGTGTAGTTCTCACACCCTTGGGGGTTTTCCCCCTTCTTTTTTTCCTTCCTCTTCTTTGTTTTTGCAGAGTCTTAGCGGGTGTTGCTGATTCTGCGGTTGTTGATCGAGGTGAGGGAGTCGCGAGCTAGATCCCTACCCATGTTTGGAGAGTAGCGGTACCCCTTCAGAGGAGAGCTTCAGTAGATTAGTTGTTTATTTTCCTCTTTTGAGAGACTGATGTAGTGAGGATATGATATGTATTGAGAGCCTGTACACTGATGTTGTGACGCCCCACTTCCCAGGGGGTCACCAATCCTAGAACTACTCTAGCTCTAGCACGCTTAACTCTCATGTTCCTCTTGGATCTTGCTACCATCCAAAATGCTATAGCCGGGTAGAGATTTAGTCCTATTATATCATTTATATAGAGGACTAATCCAAATTCCGGGGGTGTTACATTCTTCCCCCCTTTAAGCCCTGACGTCCACGTCAGGCTCAAGCACACTCACAAGCACCAGGCGATGTGAGACTCGTCTCGCTAGCCTTACCGACCTTGTGAGGAGCTGCACTCCACTCACAACGGTCATTAGCCGGGGAGCCTCGCTCTACCCGCTATATAACCCTGGCTCCGCCGAGACTCATCTCACATTTCGGCTGGTGAATGGCTCCGATACCAACTGTGACGCCCCACTTCCCAGGGGGTCACCAATCCTAGAACTACTCTAGCTCTAGCACGCTTAACTCTCATGTTCCTCTTGGATCTTGCTACCAAAATGCTATAGCCGGGTTAGAGATTTAGTCCATTATATCATTTATATAGAGGACTAACCAAATTCTGGGGGTGTTACAGATGTATTTATTGGAGATATCTCCCTGTGAGTTTTGAGCTTAGTATATGAGATATTGTATGATTATCATTTTTGGGAGATGGGACATTGTATATTATTTCCAGTTGTACAGTGGTTGATTTTAGTTATACAGCAGCTTTTCATTTTAGCTCTGATATCTGTTAGCTGTAGTGCTTTTCTTGCAGGTAGGACGCTTCGCCTATGCGGGGTTTGGCATAGGTGGCGGATCTGTTGGCGAGCCCGGGGCGCAGTTCGACACCGGGGCGTGACAAAAATATATCCGAAACCCCTAAAAAACTCAAATCTGGGAGGAGTGGAAAATACAAAATCGTAGATTTACCTCTCGTGAATCCGTCGCTGTGAAAATCGTCCAAAAATTCCGTTGGAGTAGCTCTGTAGACCTCGTGGACCGAAATGGGACGGAAATGGGCCACCAACAAAAGAACGTCGCACTGCGCTAACTCGCGAAGACATCGATGCCGCGGCCCCAAATTCCGAAACTCCTTCGCAAGATGCAAAACAGATGAAGATCAAAGTCACTTGAGGGCTCAGAGGCAAAGGAGCTCGGAAAAAGGAACAGGCCAAAGAACACGGCCTATTTATAGCCCTCACCCAAAAGCCCACCAAAATCCCCCTTTATTGGGTTTTTGGGCCCAATTTCGGGCGCCCGAAACTTTCAGGCTGCTACAGTGCGCCTAAAAGCCCCCCGGAGGCCCACGATCAGCGCCCGAACCTCTCCGGCTCCGACACGTGTCCCGAATAGCGACAGCGCGTGCGGAGCCAGCAGGCGTGCGCCACGTGGCCCCGACCGCCGAACATGAGGCGGGTGGCGCCCCCACGTCGGCGGTCAGACCCTACCTGCCCCGCCTGCTCCCCCTGCGCGTGGACCGCGCGCGCTGAGCCGGCACTCCGAGGCCGCCACGTGGCCGCCCTGGTCCATGCGCCAGCCAGTACTTTCCGTGGACCGCGTCGCGAGAGCCCGCCAATCGCAGGATGCCACATGTCCCCTGCGCCGGTCCATGCTCAGCGCCAACATCTGTAGACCGCGCCGCATGCGCCGGCCAATCCCTGGCTGCCACATGGCACAAGGCTGGTCCACGACTTCCCCCATGCACCAAAATGCGCGGAAAACTTCCGGGAGTCTATTTTTGGGCATCCGGACTCTGAAAAAGCAAGTTAAATAGCCGATTTTCGACCTTTTTCGCGCTAAATCCACTGTTACCTCGGATTTAGCCTAAACCACTTTCTAAGTTACGACAAGAAACCGCCGAGGGCAAGCTCCAAGTAGAGGCCTCACAGAGTCCGTCCACGACGTCCATTTGACGCGTTGCGGGTCCGACACACCAATAATAGGTATTTCCACATCGGGTCATGGG
>CM055065.1:5988463-6040492 GCA_029204045.2 Tillandsia leiboldiana
CCTTTGAGAGACTATTGTAGTGAGGATTGCTTGTATTGAGAGATGTACACTGTTGTATTTATGGAGATATCCCTGTTGAGTTCTGTATTCTTGTATTGAGGATGTTGTCTGATTATCATTTTTGGGAGGCGGACATTTTGTTTTATTTCCAGTGTACAGTGATCGATTTAGGATCAGCAGATTTTTTATTTATGCTCTGCTCTGGTTAGGTGTAGCACTGTTCTTGCAGGTAGGACGCTTCGCTATAGGGTTTGGCATAGGTGGGGATCTGTTGGCGAGCCCGTGTCGCAGAGTTCGACCCGGGGGCGGGACAGATTAGAGTGTATCGGAGGATTAGATGGTATCAGAGCATAGGTTGTAGGTCATTGAGGACTTAGAAACCCTAGGCGGTGGGTTGGACATTAGGCGACTACGTGAGAGTCGTGACTTTTAGCGAGAGTACTGATCCGAGTTTTGTACCTCTCCCAAGAGACGGGAGAGTGATTGGCATTTTATGCTCCTAAGCGATTATGTGGCTGCAGACACATAATGCTGTGGAATTGAACATGTCTTAGACTTTCGCTGGATTGGGGTATGGTTGTTGTGTCCTGATGTTTGTTATTGTGCAGGGTCTACGATGCTTATGAGACGTCGTGCGGTGAAGGAATGCGCTTTCCGCATCTGGTTAGTAACCCGAGCAGCGGGAGACAGAGCTATCAGAGCAGAGCGAGACCCAGGAGTTATGGATCCAGATGGCACAGATGTCGGAGGCTGTCTGATGCCAGGAAGAAGCCATGGAACGTTTGATGCGCTGTTGGAGCAGAGAGCATAGCCAGTGGCAGTACCGCTTGAGTGTCCTCCAGTACTCTCTTCTATGCAGTGGTACCTTTAGTTGTACTTGTGGCACCGACTGAAGCGAGCAGCCCCTCCGTGCCGACGAGCAGTGCCGAGGCACCGAGGCAGGGTGGATAGTGGATAGTAGCTGAGCTTAGGGACATCATTGATCGATGGAGCCAGTCCCGGCAGTCTGAACCATCCCGATTCATAGGTTGAGTTGGAGCCTTGTAGGCAGAATTGGGGTTGGTGTGATGGGAGAGACTCTCGGAGAGCCTCCCTGTGCTAGGGAGTTTATACAGTCGTTGAACTACGCGCTCCAGGTTTCGAGGGACGAGGCGCATGGGGCATAGGTATGTGTGGCTGAGAGTGAATTGCGCCAGGATACGTTTCAGTTTACTAGTCCTCCGTACAGGTTCTGACGCCTCGTTGGAGTAGGCGTTGGGTTTGGAGCGGGGCGCAGTTCCGTTGGATAGAGATCTGCCGCCAGAGGTGAGTTCGGATATTGGCGCTTGGCGCCGGGTGATGGAGGACAGATCGGCCGGCAGAGACATTTCTGATTTTATTTCCTGGATAACGGGTTCACCGTGATGCCAGAGATCGGGTGGAACCCGATGGTAGCATCAACTCTATATCGGAGTGCGCAGCGGTAGCGTGGATTTGTTATCTGCGGCGGGACTTTGACCTTCTGCGAGGCAGACGAGAGGAGATTTGGTTGTTGAGGTCGTAGAGCACAGGGTTATAGCGACAGTGTGAGAGGTGCTTATGGCGGCACCGGACCCAAAGATATCTCTGTTGCCACGAGATTCCGGGTGTGATTTCACCTGAGCTGTTGATAATGCCGCCGGTTCGGGAGATAGAGATTGAGTTTGGCGTGGTTCGGGGAACCGCGCCACCCTCGACAGCACCTCATTGGATATTGCCAGTAGAGCTGTGAGAGCTGATGGCGCAGTTGCAGGATCTGATGGATCGAGGGGTCTGTTTGACCTAGTGCCACGCCGTTGATATACGGGTGGTGATGCCACATCGTTGATACACGACTGTGAGGGCCCTTTTATGGTTCGTGTGTAGACAGGTCGAGTATTATTCGGACTTTTGATGGAGTCATACTCCGGCAGTTATTGTGTGGTGCGGGTACCTACTTGGAATCAGACAGCCGAGGACTTGCCTTGATGGCGTTCAGGACACGGTATAGGGCATCTTGAGCTCTTAGTGAGGCCAATTGGATTGATTAACGCCCTGCCACTCTTTTGGTTGAGGAATTGTGCTCCAGCTGTACTTGATTGTATTGGTAACAAGTCCTCCAGGGATATTATGATCTACTCCCAGAGCGACTTGGAGCATGAGAGCACTGGTGGATGTGTTACTATGCTGTGTGGATGAAGCTGTATGCCAGGTATATGAGATACAAGTTTTAGCTTTAGAAGCTTACATTCTTGGGTCACCTTATTCTAGCCGTTAGGGGTGGGCGGTGAAATCCGGCCAAGATGGATGCTATCTGAGATTGGCCGAGACGGACATCTATTATCGAGACGAGAAGCTTCCTTGACTGGGCAGTGCCAGCAGACCTGGACGAATGGATGATTAGGCTGATACCAGCGCCGATTTTAGCATCGCCAGTGATGGGAGATGGATTTGCGTGTTACAGTGATGCCTCCCATAGTGGCTCTGGAGTTACAGTAGATTATTGTTGAGCATTCAGTATCACCCCGACAGGGCCACTGTGGTGGCGGATACCTAGAGCCGGATAGCTTTCCGGGGTTGAGTTTAATGGTTCCACAGCTGGCGCGGTGTGGACTGTTGAGGAACAGGGCTCGAGGTTGTCCCTGAGGGTCCCTTTTGACGGTAGACTGCGGTGAAGCAGTCCCTGCGGCTGGTCAGGATCCGAGATGATTGAGCGAGGACCCTAGCCGATTAGGGCTTTTTCTTTGGATGACCGTATGGGTATGTCTCGGATCGCCTGGGTGAGCTGGCACCAGGGAGCGGTTTTGGTGCGTGCTACTTTGTTGTCTCTCTTTTCCCCCAGCCTTTTGTTGGTATTCTTGATGGTCCTTCCACGTCTCAGCTCAGGAGTGTTAGGCTTGTGGATTCCTCGCCCGTGATGGACTCGTTTCTTTTGAGATCTACGAGTACTTGTGGTACGAGGGACGCCCGTTGCGAATTCTGGCTCGTGAGATGAGAGAATTACGCAACCGGGCCATGCGTACTGATTATTATTTTGTTGAGGAGTAATCACGGGGAGTGAGTAGCGACTGGGGAGTTGGAGACTGTGTTGTTGGATGCTTATCCTTGGCTTTGAACTCCCTTTTGAGCCGTGTTTGTTTCGAGGACGAAACTTTCTTTTAGTGGGGGAGGATGTGAGGACCCGGAAATTCCCACGTTGGATTACTGTTGGATCTGCGGCTTCTGGAGACCCGTGTTGGGTGTTAGAGGTGTTTGCGCGCATATTGGACCCAAGATTTGGACTCGGCATGAAAAACGGATCAAGTTTGCCTTCCCGGGAATTTTTGAGAAAATTTTAGAAGTGGAATTTGGCAAATCCGGACCTCGGATTTGGATTCAGCGCGCGGAAAACGCTCAAAATGGACTATTTACTTATGTTTTCGGAGCCCGGATGACCCGGCACGGATTTCGAGGTTCGACGGCACTGTTCCGGCGGCCGGAGAGGCGCCGGCGGCGGCGGCGGGCGGCGGAGCGCAGCGGTTGCCGGCGGCGGAGGCGCGCGGTCCACCGCGGAGGCGTGCACCCGGGCGCTCGCCACGTGGCGCCTCCCGGTTGGCGGGCGTAGTGGGCGCGGTCCACGGGATGGGCGCGGGTGCACGGTGGACCGGGGGTGGACACGTGGCAGATCTGGGTTGGTGCGGCGTTGTGCGCGCGGTCCACGGTGCGGGGAGCTGGTACCTCGGGCCGCGTGCCCGACAGGCGCGCGTGGGCGCGCGTGGGGCGCGACGTGGGCGCGCTGACCCGCGCTTCCCGCTCGTAGGGTGCCACGCGTCGGCCTCTGCTTCGGCCACGTGGCGCAACGCGGGTGGCCCATTGGCTGTCGCCTGTTCGGGAGGCTACGTGGCTGCCTGGGAGATTTCCGGGCGTGAACAGTAACGGCTGGGGCCCGTTACTGTAGCAGCCCGGAAGATTCGGGGCGCTCAGTTTTGGGCCAAAAATTCCAAAACAGTTGGATTTTCGGGCTGGGCCTATAAATAGGCACTTTGCTGGGGCTTTTTGCCCCCTTTCCCGAGCTCCCTTCCCCTCGCACCCTTAAGCAAAGTTGGAGATCTTCATCTTGCGCATCTTCTGGCAGAGGCCCGGATTTTCTGGAAGCCGCGGCGTCGACGACTTTGGCATCGGAGCGCAGTGTGGCGATTTTTCATCCGAGGCCCGTTATCATCACAGTTTGATCTGAGAGGTCTACAGAGCTACTCCGTCAGTATTTTTGGACGATTTCTGCGGCGTTGGAATCACGAGAGGTACGTCTTCGACTTTCGTGTTGATCATCTTGCTGGATTCAGAGTTTATGACACGGTTTTCGAGGCATTTCTAAGCCGCTGTTTTCTGGTGGAGTTTTTGGACAGCGGCCCCTTGCCGGAATTTTATCTCCGCACCCGAGTGTCGGATTGAGACGAGCCTATACACTTTTTGGATCTACTCGTCGCAAGGATTATCATTGTATTTTTCTGGGATTTTCTGAGGCTTGCCCGAAGGTATACTATTCCCCTTTTATCTGTGTTGAGTTTACAGTTGTGTGGTTGTGAGTGTTTGCGCACCTGTACTGTGGAATTTGTAACTTGGCCTACGGGGCTCGGATTTGGGCGTGCAGGTACCCGTTTCGAAGGTCTCGACGAGACGCTCGCTGTGATATTTTTATCGGAATTTTCAGGGCACTTTCTACAGGTGGAAATTTCAGATCTTCAGGACTGTCTTCTGCAGATTTTGTACTTGGTTATTTTGTGGAATAAAGTGTAACCTTGGACCTTTTGTTGTACCCAGGAGTATTTGCGGATGTTTGTGAACCCGTTGGTGTTGAGGATTAGTGGAGGTTGTTGCTTCTGGTATTTTTAGCTGTGGAACTCCGGACTGTTAGCATTTCAGGTGGGTGGCCTTGTCTTCATGACCTATGGACTGTGCATTAATTCTATCTGTGTAGGGACTTGCATGTTATAGATGTGTTCTATATAGCATGCTAGATTATAGGAATTGATGTTCCTAATGCTGTTAGATGATCATGTGTTTATTTTCCTTCCCTACAAGCTGTTGATTATGGTTATCTTGGAACTTGACCTAGCACCCCGTCATATGTTGCATGTGTAACCAGACTAGTAGAAAACCCTCACTTGGGCTAGGGTTATTTCTGCTTTAGACATCCACACTTCTACTTTCCTGGACATAGTGTTCTTCCTCGCCCGGGTAGTGGGCCGAGTGGTCAGGAGTTATCTTTTAGTGTGGGATGCAGTTACACTCGTGCTTGGGAGCAGAGTGGCGTCTGGTAGATGTAGTTGGTTGTTCATCGTAGCGGGAGCCGTTTGGGTAGACGGCGGTCCCGAGATGTTTTATTTTTCTTGTTTATCTGTCGCCGCTGTGCTAGTGGCAGCGGTAGATCAGTGTTAGCAGGACCTTAAACCCAGAACCTTTTTGGACACACATATGATTTTTGTCAACCAAATATTTTCTTCCAAGCATCGTAGGGTCGCCTGAGTCTGTTCCTGTTTGATTGGACGAAGGCATTAGCCCTTCGAGGCTTAGATATAAAACTTGGTTTCAACTGTTTTCCTAAGCAGAACTAAAAATCATTAAATATGGATTTCTTACAGATCAGATGGCTTCAGTAAGAAATGTCACAGTTTTCCTATAAATTAACCACCGAGATGATTCGAGTGGTCTGGGTTCTAAGGTCTGCCTTTTCTTGGGACGAGAACAACGAGAGGCTATGCCTAGAGCCTGTTCTTGTTTGATTTGGGTTGTAGGTTCTAGTCTTTCAGTGTTCCCGGACCCTTCATTGGGTCAGTGGTTGAGATGTTCGGCCTGTTTGGCCTGTTGAGTCAGCTGTTCGCAGTGGATGCGATGTTGGCCTATTGAGGCAGTTGTTCGCAGTAGATGCGACGTTTGGCCTGTTTGGCCTGTTGAGTCAGCTGTTCGCAGTGGATGCGATGTTGGCCTGTTGAGGCAGTTGTTCGCAGTAGATGCGACGTTTGGCCTGTTTGGCCTGTTGAGTCAGCTGTTCGCAGTGGATGCGATTTGGTGCCATGAGTTGGTAGAATGTGATCTAGAGGTTGTTTTTCTGATTTAGTGGTGGAGGTGGTTCTCCCACTTAGCTTTGAGGATCTTGGGGTTCTGGCAGATCGAGTCGTGGAGGTTTCCCGACTCAGCCATGGTCGTGCATTTATCAGATTGAGTCGTTGAGGGTTCTCCGACATAGCTGTGAGAGTGTTTTGGGCTATTCCTATTCGAGTCGAGGTTCTTTTTCCGACTGAGTTGTGCTTTGAGCTTGGAGTTACCGATCTGTTTGATCGTGGATCATAGCCTGCATGAGCCACATTTGAGCTTGACAGAGATACTTTACAGAGATACTTGAGATGGGTTACTTTTTACTCGAGCGGGTCTGTAGAGTACCGGGACTTTGGATAGCGCGCCGACCACACAGATGACTTGGAGCAGAGAGTTGCCTTGGGCATGTTGCATTTGAGGTTGCTGTTGATGCCGAGTTGATTCGGATCGACGCGGAAGCACCAGCTCGATTCGGGTTTTTCCGGGCTTTGTAGGCCGATTGAGGATGAGATTGGAAATTTCCGACTTCACCGTGGAGCGCCGGAATTCAGGAACACTTGGAACAGGCGTACTTTCAGATTACAGCGAAGTTCGGGAGGTTCCGGACTGACGCGGAGGACCCGGAGTCAAAAAGTGAGTCGGAACTGGCAATTTTGGAGCCGGTAATTGATTTGAGCACCCCGACTCAACGGACGAGCTTTTTGAAGAGAAAAAGCTGTGGACACGTGTACTTTTGATTTACAGCGAGGTTCGGGAGGTTCCGGACTGACGCGGAGGACCCGGAGTCAAAAAGTGAGTTGGAACTGGCAATTTTGGAGCCGGTAATGGATTTGAGCACCCCGACTCAACGGATAAGCTTTTGAGGAGAAAAAGCTGTGGACACGTGTACTTTTGATTTACAGCGAGGTTCGGGAGGTTCCGGACTGACGCGGAGGACCCGGAGTCAAAAAGTGAGTTGGAACTGGCAATTTTGGAGCCGGTAAGTGATTTGAGCACCCCGCCTCAACGGACGAGCTTTTTGGAGAGAAAAAGCTGTGAGCGCGTGTATTTTCGATTTACAGCGGAGTTCGGGAAGTTCCGGGCAGCGGCGGAGAGCCCGAAGGCAAAAAGTGAGTTGGAGTTGGAGTTTGGAGTTAATTAATTAATGGATTTAATTAATTAAAGCTTTATGCTTTATATAAAGCTGCCTCCACCCTCCTCTGCAGCAGAGAGAAGAAAGAAAGGAAAAGAGAAAGAAAGAAAGGAAAGGAAAAGAGAGGGAAAGGAAGAAGAAAAGGAAGAAGAGGAGTTTTGAGCCGATCGTGGATTTTTGGACTCGCCGTTGGAGGCCGTGCGAAGCTCGTGGGCGTGCGACGTGCGACGACGAGGTAAGTAATTTCTCTTTTGAGGTTTTTTCGGTGTTTTGGAGCTTTGTGGATTTTTAATTGGTGTTTAAAAATCATGAAAAATATGGATTTATGGATTTTTGGGATTTTCGGATTTTATCGGTTTTTTCGGGGCTTTTCTGGGTTTTGCCGTCGCCGGCGGCCGCGCGCGCGCGCAGCGGCGCACGCGCGGCGCCAGGGTGCTGCTATTGGCAGCACCCTGTGGCGGTGCCGCTGGGCGCGGCGCCGCGTGCAGCAAAGTGCTGCACGCGGCGCTGCCTGGCCGCGCGCAGGTGCGCGCGGCAGGGCCGCGCGCAAGTGCGCGCGGCGCTGCCTGGCCGCGCGCAGGGGCGCGCGGCACCTCCTGGCCGCGCGCAGGTGCGCGCGGCAGGGCCGCGCGCGGGGGCGCGCGGCAGGGCCGCGCGCGTGCGCGCGGGCCCTCCTGGCCGCGCGCAGGCGCGCGCGGCAGGGCCGCGCGCAGGGGCGCGCGGCAGGGCCGCGCGTGTGTGCGCGCGGGCCCTCCTGGCCGCGCGCAGGCGCGCGCGGCAGGGCCGCGCGCAGGGGCGCGCGGCAGGGCCGCGCGCGTGCGCGCGGGCCCTCCTGGCCGCGCGCAGGCGCGCGCGGCAGGGCCGCGCGCAGGGGCGCGCGCAGGGCCGCGCGTGTGCGCGCGGGCCCTCCTGGCCGCGCGCAGGGGCGCGCGGCAGGGCCGCGCACGGGCCTGCGCGGGCCGCGCGGGCCGCGCGCGGGCCTGCGCAGGCGCGCGACCGCGCGCAGCGCAGTGGGCTGCGCGCGGGCCCGCGCGCAGCGCCTCTGGGCGCTGCGCGCAGCGCTGCTGGGCGCCGCGCGCAGCGCCGCTGGGCGCTGTGCGCAGCGCCGTTGGGCGCAGCGCGGTGCGCTCCGGTACCGCCGCAGCGGGCCGCTGCGCGGCGCCGCTTGGTTGGGCGGCGTGCGGCGGGCCTCCCTCGTCGCGCGGCTGGGTTTTTGCCGCTCGGCGTGCTCCCGGGACAGCGGTGGCGCCTCGGTTTGCGTGCCGGCACCATTTTTCGCCGTTGTTTCCCACCGTCGGCCGCTGTTTTCGCGAGGGGTTTTCGCGCTGGTTTCGCGCTGTTTTTGCGCAGGTTTTCGCGCCGTTTCGCGCAGGTTTTCGCGCAGGTTTTCGCGCCGTTTCGCGCAGGTTTTCGCGCAGGTTTTCGCGCCGTTTCGCGCAGGTTTTCGCGCAGTTTTTGCGCAGGTTTTCGCGCCGTTTCGCGCAGGTTTTCGGGCAGTTTTCGCGCAGGTTTTCGCGCCGTTTCGCGCAGGTTTTCGCGCAGATTTTCGCGCCGTTTCGCGCAGGTTTTCGCGCAGGTTTTCGCCGTTTTTCGCGAGCAGTTTGCGAGCGGTTTAGCGCGTTTTTCGAGCAGATTTCGCGAGCGGTTTAGCGCGTTTTTCGAGCAGATTTCGCGAGCGTTTTGAGCAGTTTTCGCTGGCTTTTCGCAAGCTGTTTTTGAGCAGTTTTTGCGCCGACGGAGCTGTTTTCGCCGTCGGGCGCTGGTTTTCGCCGACGGGCTGTTTTTCGCCGTCGGGCGCTGATTTTTCGCTGACGGAAGCTGTTTTTCGCCGTCGGATGCTCGGTTTCGACCTTTTTGATTGATTTTGCGATTTCTTCGCTTCTGACCGCTTGCGGTGCGGTTTTTGCTTCCGCGGAGCGCGCGGTCGTGTGGTTGGTCGCCGCGTGCTCCGTTTTGCGTGCGGTTTCTGGCATCGGGCTTCGGGTTGCGTGCGGACCCCTTGGAGGCCAGGTAAGCCGCTGTGCCAATTGCAAGTGTCGACGAGCAATTGGTGGCTTTCTGAGGTGGGTTGGTTTTCTCTCCAAGTCTACGGACTTCCTTCTAATTCTAATGTGTTAGGATTGCATGCTAGTTTAAGTGTTTTCTTGGAACTTAACTAGCACCCCCGTCATATGTGCATGATTTTGACCAGACCATTTGTGAATCTTAATTTGGGCTAGGTTCCTTATGCTTTAGACATCCCGCACTTTTCATATCCTTCGGGACTTAGAGTTTCCTCGCCCGGGTAGTGGGCCGAGTGGTCAGAGTGTTGTGGGACGGGTGTTGCACTCGGGCCCGGGGGGCCGAGTGGGGTCTGGTGGCTGGGTTAGGCCAGTGTTAGCATTTTTGGGAGCCGTTTCAGGTAAACGGTGGTCCCGGGGGTTTTTCCTTTCCACTGTTCTTCTCGTCACCACCAGGTTGGGGTCGTGGTGCACGTGTGTTAGCAGGACCTTGAACCCAGAACCTTTTTGGATAAATACATGATTTTAGTCAGCCAATGTTTCTTCCAAGCCTCGCAAGGTTGTTTGAGTCTGTTCTCGTCTGTTGGGACGAAGGCATCAGCTCTTCGAGGTTTAGGCATAAAACTTGATTTCAAAGGGTTTTCCTAAAAGAGACTAAAAATCATTAAAAAGATGGATTTCTCTCAGATCGAATGGTTTTCTGAAATAAATGACATGGTTTCTTATAAACTTATCCACCCGAGTGGATTCGAGTGATCTGGGTTCTAAGGGCTGCTTTCTCTCTTGGGGACGTAGATGTTAGTCTCCCTGGGTTTCGGACCCTTCGTAGATCTGGCCGTGGAGTAGCTCCGGCCGTGAGTTGAGTGTTGAGTTCAGTGGAGTTGTGTTGTGGGAGCCGTGGGTGAGACGGTGGTCCCAGCTGTGTAGTACCTTCGTTGAGTGGGTCTGTGTTGTGAGATTGAGTCGTGGAGGGTTCTCCGACTGAGTTTGTGCTTTGAGCATCGAGATACCGATCTGTTTGATCGAGGACCACAGCCTGCAGGAGCCACTTGTGAGACAGTGATACTGATGAGATACTTGAGTTCGGTGGGGTCGCACCCCTCGAACCACGCCCCGGGTGCGTTGATGATTCCGAGCCTGATGAGGCTGCGATGATGATACCGAGCCTGACGAGGCTTCGATGATGCGCCTAGTTCATATACTAGTGGTCGCTTGATACCCCTGGCCGTGCTACCATGGGGTCACTGTGTGAGATATTGAGTTTGTCCGTTGGGACACCCTGGTTGATACACCAGGGGGCGCAGGCTTGACTCGACTGGACCCGGGTGGGCAGTCGCCGAGATTTGGGATATACTGAGAGAGTGATGGTGTAGCATGTGTCATAGTAGAGCATCTTGGGCTTAGTACTTGTGACATGTTGTCAGCTGTGAGTGACTGCATACCATCATCCATAGTCTCTTCTTGTTGAGCATAGTAGATAGAGGCATGATAGCTGTAGATTCTTTTCCAGCTTATTTATATTTCTCATCAGTCTTTTCTCTATCTTATGCCTCTGGTAGACTTAGTGGGCAGACCGTGGTTCTTGGAGACGGTACCCACTGAGAACTACTGTAGGATGTAGTTCTCACACCCTCTGTCGGTGACAGGTTGCTGAGGCTTTCTTCCGTTCCTGCTGTGCTTGACTGGACAGACCGAGGACAGGGAGTCGCGTGATAGTTCCCTACCAGCATTGTTACTTTAGAGAGAGGTAGATGTACCATCCCGGATTGTGGGAGTTGGTTATGTTCTTGTTAGCTATCTCCCCTTTGGATTTGTAGATGTTGTGTAGGTGCACTTCTTTTTGTATCATCTGATTTTGGGAGATAGGCTATGGGTTGTAGCAGCTTTGTTGTTGAGAAAAATTTTTATAGTACAGCTTTTTATCCGCTCTGATATCTGTGTAGCTGTAGTTTTGTCTTTTGCAGGCTAGACGCTTCGTCTGTACGGCAGTTTCCGTACAGATGGCGGATCTGTTAGCGAGCCCGGGTCGCAGTCTCGACCCCGGGGCGTGACAGATTAGAGTGGTATTAGAGCCTAGGTTATAGGTCATTGAGGACTTAGAAACCCTAGGCTTGTGGTTGGACATTAGGATGACTACGTGAGAGTCGTGACTTTTAGCGAGAGTCCAGATTGAGTTTTTACCTCTCCCTCGGGTTGGGATGAGTGATTTGATATGTTATTCTCTCAAAGTGATTATGTTGGCTGCAGACAACATAATACTTTAGGAAGGATAACAAATTGTAGACTCTCGCTGGATTGGGTCGTATGGTTGTTGTGTCCTGATGTTTGTTTTTGTTTCAGTTACTTGCGAGGCCGCCGAGACGTCGTGCAGCGACGAGCGGGCGTTTGACCTCAGCTGAGGAGCCCGGACGGCGGGCTGCCGAGCAGGCTAGGCAGGGTGAGGTACAGGATCTGCGGGCTCGGGTGGCCCAGATGTCGGAGGCGTTGCGGCGCCAGGAGAAGAACATGGAGCGTGTGTTGCGCATGTTTGAGCTGAGAGCATCTCCCGAGGTATCGCCAGTAGTACTCCAGTCGCGACATCGTCGATTTCGACCCTGGTCGCACCACTGATGGTGCAGGAGCAGCGAGAGGTTGCCAACCGGTTATTCTACCTCATCCAGTCCCATCCCCTACAGATTCTGGGATTTAAGTTGGGGGCCTTGGGAGGCCGAGAACTGGATCGCTGCTATGGAAAAGCTGTTCAAGGGTTGTTCATCCAGGAAGAGCATCAGGACGCGGGATCTTGCGCCTTTCGTTTGGGACGCCGAGAGTTGGTGGCGTCGGGTTCGTCCTGTTGGACCACCGAGAGTGAGCTTCCGCGATGGTTGAGCAGTGGGCCCTTGTCGCCCAGGTTGAGGCTTCAGGGTTGTGTATTGTTGAGAGGGGACTGCACCTGGATATCTATCTCATTGTGTATTCTCGGCGAGTGCCGACCGTAGATGCAGCGATTGGGCATGTGCGATGGATTGACCGGGGATCACTGATCACGTCCAGGAGGGACGGAGATCGAGGAACCAGCTCCAGAGAGAGAGTCTCCCAGTATTGCCTGATTTCGGGATAGTGGAGTGGATCGAGGTTGCCATGGTGCCAGTCCCAGGATCATGTGTCTCAGAGGAGACAGAGACCTGGAGGTTCTCGGCGGTTGAGGTGCCGAGATAGTGGATTGGAGACCGAGATAGTGGTCGACATGGTTATGGAACCTTGCAGTCGAGATTGTGCCCGGCTAGTGTTCAGAACCCGGTAGGGGCTTTTTGAGCTTGCCTTGCGGTCAAGTGGATTGGCTGAGGCCTGCGAGGGTTAGTATTTGAAGAATCGAGTTCTCCAGCTGTGTTGGAACGGGTTAGCAGCCGGACCCGTCGTGGACATTTGGATTTGTTTCCGAAGTGGCTTAGAGCTTCAAGATCACTGGAGGTTGGTGCAGCAACTCCTAAGAGGGGAGATGTTGGTTGCCTAATCGAGAGTTGTACCTGCGAGACTTGATTGTTTTGGTTGCTAAGGAGCAACGGAGGAGTTTTTGCCTTTTGGAGACTTCGATCTTTTGGAACCCACCAGCCGCAGAGGTTTATGTTTATAGACTTGAGTTTACGCGGGGAGTTTGGACCGTGATTTTCGGCTGATGGGAAGAAGTGTAATTGAACCCTCGCACTTTATCGGCTTTTCTTCGTTGGAGTCGAACAAGGATTTGAGCTAACTGAAGCAACCGAAGAAATTCTTACTTGTGAAGTTATGGAATTTACGGTTGAGTTTACCCAGTGAAGGTTCGGCGATGCCCGTTTGTTGAGTTAGAGCGACCACCTGAGAGCCGAGAGGATGAGTTTGGGTGCCGATTGGTGGGCGCCAGGTTAGCGGATCGCTTGGTACTTGGTATGACTTCCTTTCCTTGTGGTTGAGATCAGAGTTTTGCACCCCTACTTGGTTGAGTTGGTGGACTGTGGTTTTGGGTTGCGGCCACAGCTGGGACAGCTTCAACACCTCTCACTCTCCTTGTTTTCCCGTTTTATCACCGAAAATAGCGGGCGGAGCGAAAAATTTCGAAGGATTACTCCAGAAATGGAGGCGATGCTGGAACCTGTTCTTGTTTTGATCGGGGCGAAAGCATCGGTCCGTTGGAAATTTTGGACTTTTCGCTATTTTCGGCTGCTTTCCTTTTGAGAGAGAGTTGGAGTTGATGTTTTTCCCGAGGCAAGTTCCTTGGGGTAGGGTGTGTGTTTTGGTTTCGAGGACGAAACCTTTTGAAGGAGGGGAGAATGTAGAGTACCGGGACTTTGGATAGCGCGCCGACCACACAGATGACTTGGAGCAGAGAGTTGCCTTGGGCATGTTGCATTTGAGGTTGCTGTTGATGCCGAGTTGATTCGGATCGACGCGGAAGCACCAGCTCGATTCGGGGTTTTTCCGGGCTTTGTAGGCCGATTGAGGATGAGATTGGAAATTTCCGACTTCACCGTGGAGCGCCGAAAATTCAGGAACACTTGGAACAGGCGTACTTTCAGATTACAGCGAAGTTCGGGAGGTTCCGGACTGACGCGGAGGACCCGGAGTCAAAAAGTGAGTCGGAACTGGCAATTTTGGAGCCGGTAATTGATTTGAGCACCCCGACTCAACGGACGAGCTTTTTGAAGAGAAAAAGCTGTGGACACGTGTACTTTGATTTACAGCGAGGTTCGGGAGGTTCCGGACTGACGCGGAGGACCCGGAGTCAAAAAGTGAGTTGGAACTGGCAATTTTGGAGCCGGTAATGGATTTGAGCACCCCGACTCAACGGATAAGCTTTTTGAGGAGAAAAAGCTGTGGACACGTGTACTTTTGATTTACAGCGAGGTTCGGGAGGTTCCGGACTGACGCGGAGGACCCGGAGTCAAAAAGTGAGTTGGAACTGGCAATTTTGGAGCCGGTAAGTGATTTGAGCACCCCGCCTCAACGGACGAGCTTTTTGGAGAGAAAAAGCTGTGAGCGCGTGTATTTTCGATTTACAGCGGAGTTCGGGAAGTTCCGGGCAGCGGCGGAGAGCCCGAAGGCAAAAAGTGAGTTGGAGTTGGAGTTTGGAGTTAATTAATTAATGGATTTAATTAATTAAAGCTTTATGCTTTATATAAAGCTGCCTCCACCCTCCTCTGCAGCAGAGAGAAGAAAGAAAGGAAAAGAGAAAGAAAGAAAGGAAAGGAAAAGAGAGGGAAAGGAAGAAGAAAAGGAAGAAGAGGAGTTTTGAGCCGATCGTGGATTTTTGGACTCGCCGTTGGAGGCCGTGCGAAGCTCGTGGGCGTGCGACGTGCGACGACGAGGTAAGTAATTTCTCTTTTGAGGTTTTTTCGGTGTTTTGGAGCTTTGTGGATTTTTAATTGGTGTTTAAAAATCATGAAAAATATGGATTTATGGATTTTTGGGATTTTCGGATTTTATCGGTTTTTTCGGGGCTTTTCTGGGTTTTGCCGTCGCCGGCGGCCGCGCGCGCGCGCAGCGGCGCACGCGCGGCGCCAGGGTGCTGCTATTGGCAGCACCCTGTGGCGGTGCCGTTGGGCGCGGCGCCGCGTGCAGCAAAGTGCTGCACGCGGCGCTGCCTGGCCGCGCGCAGGTGCGCGCGGCAGGGCCGCGCGCAAGTGCGCGCGGCGCTGCCTGGCCGCGCGCAGGGGCGCGCGGCAGGGCCGCGCGCAGGTACGCGCGGCACCTCCTAGCCGCGCGCACGCGCGCGCGGCAGGGCCGCGCGCGGGGGCGCGCGGCAGGGCCGCGCGCGTGAGCGCGGGCCCTCCTGGCCGCGCGCAGGCGCGCGCGGCAGGCCGCGCGCGGGGGCGCGCGGCAGGGCCGCGCGTGTGTGCGCGCGGGCCCTCCTGGCCGCGCGCAGGCGCGCGCGGCAGGGCCACGCGCAGGGGCGCGCGGCAGGGCCGCGCGCGTGCGCGCGGGCCCTCCTGGCCGCGCGCAGGCGCGCGCGGCAGGGCCGCGCGCAGGGGCGCGCGGCAGGCCGCGCGTGTGCGCGCGGGCCCTCCTGGCCGGCGCGCAGGGGCGCGCGGCAGGGCCGCGCACGGGCCTGCGCGGGCCGCGCGGGCCGCGCGCGGGCCTGCGCAGGCGCGCGAGCCGCGCGCAGCGCAGTGGGCTGCGCGCGGGCCCGCGCGCAGCGCCTCTGGGCGCTGCGCGCAGCGCCGCTGGGCGCCGCGCGCAGCGCCGCTGGGCGCTGTGCGCAGCGCCGTTGGGCGCAGCGCGGTGCGCTCCGGCACCGCGCAGCGGGCCGCTGCGCGGCGCCGCTTGGTTGGGCGGCGTGCGGCGGGCCTCCCTCGTCGCGCGGCTGGGTTTTTGCCGCTCGGCGTGCTCCCGGGACAGCGGTGGCGCCTCGGTTTGCGTGCCGGCACCGTTTTTCGCCGTTGTTTCCCACCGTCGGCCGCTGTTTTCGCGAGGGGTTTTCGCGCTGGTTTCGCGCTGTTTTTGCGCAGGTTTTCGCGCCGTTTCGCGCAGGTTTTCGCGCAGGTTTTCGCGCCGTTTCGCGCAGGTTTTCGCGCAGGTTTTCGCGCCGTTTCGCGCAGGTTTTCGCGCAGTTTTTGCGCAGGTTTTCGCGCCGTTTCGCGCAGGTTTTCGGGCAGTTTTCGCGCAGGTTTTCGCGCCGTTTCGCGCAGGTTTTCGCGCAGTTTTCGCGCAGGTTTTCGCGCCGTTTCGCGCAGGTTTTCGCGCAGGTTTTCACCGTTTTTCGCGAGCAGTTTGCGAGCGGTTTAGCGCGTTTTTCGAGCAGATTTCGCGAGCGGTTTAGCGCGTTTTTCGAGCAGATTTCGCGAGCGGTTTGAGCAGTTTTCGCTGGCTTTTCGCAAGCTGTTTTTGAGCAGTTTTTGCGCCGACGGAGCTGTTTTCGCCGTCGGGCGCTGGTTTTCGCCGACGGGCTGTTTTTCGCCGTCGGGCGCTGATTTTTCGCTGACGGAAGCTGTTTTTCGCCGTCGGATGCTCGGTTTCGACCTTTTTGATTGATTTTGCGATTTCTTCGCTTCTGACAGCTTGCGGTGCGGTTTTTGCTTCCGCGGAGCGCGCGGTCGTGCGGTTGGTCGCCGCGTGCTCCGTTTTGCGTGCGGTTTCTGGCATCGGGCTTCGGGTTGCGTGCGGACCCCTTGGAGGCCAGGTAAGCCGCTGTGCCAATTGCAAGTGTCGACGAGCAATTGGTGGCTTTCTGAGGTGGGTTGGTTTTCTCTCCAAGTCTACGGACTTCCTTCTAATTCTAATGTGTTAGGATTGCATGCTAGTTTAAGTGTTTTCTTGGAACTTAACTAGCACCCCCGTCATATGTGCATGATTTTGACCAGACCATTTGTGAATCTTAATTTGGGCTAGGTTCCTTATGCTTTAGACATCCCGCACTTTTCATATCCTTCGGGACTTAGAGTTTCCTCGCCCGGGTAGTGGGCCGAGTGGTCAGAGTGTTGTGGGACGGGTGTTGCACTCGGGCCCGGGGGTCCGAGTGGGGTCTGGTGGCTGGGTTAGGCCAGTGTTAGCATTTTGGGGAGCCGTTTCAGGTAAACGGTGGTCCCGGGGGTTTTTCCTTTCCACTGTTCTTCTCGTCACCACCAGGTTGGGGTCGTGGTGCACGTGTGTTAGCAGGACCTTGAACCCAGAACCTTTTTGGATAAATACATGATTTTAGTCAGCCAATGTTTCTTCCAAGCCTCGCAAGGTTGTTTGAGTCTGTTCTCGTCTGTTGGGACGAAGGCATCAGCTCTTCGAGGTTTAGGCATAAAACTTGATTTCAAAGGGTTTTCCTAAAAGAGACTAAAAATCATTAAAAAGATGGATTTCTCTCAGATCGAATGGTTTTCTGAAATAAATGACATGGTTTCTTATAAACTTATCCACCCGAGTGGATTCGAGTGATCTGGGTTCTAAGGGATGCTTTCTCTCTTGGGGACGTAGATGTTAGTCTCCCTGGGTTTCGGACCCTTCGTAGATCTGGCCGTGGAGTAGCTCCGGCCGTGAGTTGAGTGTTGAGTTCAGTGGAGTTGTGTTGTGGGAGCCGTGGGTGAGACGGTGGTCCCAGCTGTGTAGTACCTTCGTTGAGTGGGTCTGTGTTGTGAGATTGAGTCGTGGAGGGTTCTCCGACTGAGTTTGTGCTTTGAGCATCGAGATACCGATCTGTTTGATCGAGGACCACAGCCTGCAGGAGCCACTTGTGAGACAGTGATACTGATGAGATACTTGAGTTCGGTGGGGTCGCACCCCTCGAACCACGCCCCGGGTGCGTTGATGATTCCGAGCCTGATGAGGCTGCGATGATGATACCGAGCCTGACGAGGCTTCGATGATGCGCCTAGTTCATATACTAGTGGTCGCTTGATACCCCTGGCCGTGCTACCATGGGGTCACTGTGTGAGATATTGAGTTTGTCCGTTGGGACACCCTGGTTGATACACCAGGGGGCGCAGGCTTGACTCGACTGGACCCGGGTGGGCAGTCGCCGAGATTTGGGATATACTGAGAGAGTGATGGTGTAGCATGTGTCATAGTAGAGCATCTTGGGCTTAGTACTTGTGACATGTTGTCAGCTGTGAGTGACTGCATACCATCATCCATAGTCTCTTCTTGTTGAGCATAGTAGATAGAGGCATGATAGCTGTAGATTCTTTTCCAGCTTATTTATATTTCTCATCAGTCTTTTCTCTATCTTATGCCTCTGGTAGACTTAGTGGGCAGACCGTGGTTCTTGGAGACGGTACCCACTGAGAACTACTGTAGGATGTAGTTCTCACACCCTCTGTCGGTGACAGGTTGCTGAGGCTTTCTTCCGTTCCTGCTGTGCTTGACTGGACGGACCGAGGACAGGGAGTCGCGTGATAGTTCCCTACCAGCATTGTTACTTTAGAGAGAGGTAGATGTACCATCCCGGATTGTGGGAGTTGGTTATGTTCTTGTTAGCTATCTCCCCTTTGGATTTGTAGATGTTGTGTAGGTGCACTTCTTTTTGTATCATCTGATTTTGGGAGATAGGCTATGGGTTGTAGCAGCTTTGTTGTTGAGAAAAATTTTTATAGTACAGCTTTTTATCCGCTCTGATATCTGTGTAGCTGTAGTTTTGTCTTTTGCAGGCTAGACGCTTCGTCTGTACGGCAGTTTCCGTACAGATGGCGGATCTGTTAGCGAGCCCGGGTCGCAGTCTCGACCCCGGGGCGTGACAGGGTCGCTCCCCTCGAGTGCCACTCCGGAGTAGGCGAGACCGGGTTGTTGTACCGGCGTGAGATTGAGCTTTTCTATCGCGACTTGTCGTTGCATTTGTCCCTCTGGCTGTGCTGGTGTTGGCAGTCATGGACGTCCTACGTAAGTCCGCTCCTCCGGGACGTAACGGCAGTAGGTTGGCACAGGCTTGACTGGACCCGAGGAGGCAGTCAGTTCAGATTGAGTGATCAGAGATGAGAGTTAGTTGTGGCATCATGTTCTTTCTGTCCCACTCTTTGAGCATCTAGATAGAGGCATAGTAGCTGTAGAGTTTACTTTTCCCAGCTTTCCTTACAGCACTGCTTTTGTTACTTTATGCCTCTAGTGGACTTAGTGGGCAGACCGTCGGGCTTGTTGGCGGCACCCACTGAGAACTACTTGGGACGTAGTTCTCACACCCGTCGTGGTGTCTTTTCCCACAGGAACTTCTTCTCCGGTTCCTGTTGTTCCTGTTGCTGATCCTTCTGACCGAGGCGAGGGAGTCGCGAGCTAGTTCCCTACCCGTCGTTGGAGTGTAGCGGTACCCCTTCAGAGGAGAGCTTCAGTAGATTAGTTATTTCATTTTCTTCCTTTGAGAGACTATTGTAGTGAGGATTGCTTTGTATTGAGAGCATGTACACTGTTGTATTTATTGAAGATACCTCCCTGTTGAGTTCTGATTCTTGTATTTGAGGATGTTGTCTGATTATCATTTTTGGGAGGCGGACATTTTGTTTTATTTCCAGTTGTACAGTGATCGATTTAGTTATACAGCAGATTTTTATTTATAGCTCTGATATCTGTTTAGCTGTAGCACTTTTCTTGCAGGTAGGACGCTTCGCCTATACGGGTTTGGCATAGGTGGCGGATCTGTTGGCGAGCCCGGGTCGCAGTTTCGACCCCGGGGCGTGACAGTTGTGCGCCGGGTCCACTGAGCGGGTGCGGGTTGCCTCGGGGCGCGTGCGTACAGGGATGGCAGGCGGCAGCACAGTAGCGCACATCGGCGCGCGTTGACGGATTTCCCGCGCTGGACGAGACACGTGTCGACGCTTCGTTGGGCCACGTGTCGCAAGGGGAATGGCGGGCTTCGCTGTTGGCTGTAGAGCGGGCGACGTGGAGGCCCGACAGGAATTCGGGCCCGCACAGTGTTGGGCCGGGCCCAACACTGTAGCGGCCCGGAAGAAGCGGGCGCCCGAAAACAGGGACATGGAGGGAATTAACTCAAAAGATTTTTCCAGCCTATAAAAGCCCCTGTTCCAGCCCTGTTATCTTCTTCTCCGCGCGGATTTTGGCAGAGCAACCTTCAGCAACTTTCCTCCTCTCCCTGTGCTGCATCCATCTGCAGAGTTTGGAGATTTTACGTGGCACGCTTCCCGAGATTTCTATTTTTACGGCGCGGCGCGACGCTCGTCCATTTGTGTTCCCCTTCGTCGCGTTTCGGTGTGCGAGCTCCCCCGGCCTACTCCGACCTCCGTTTCAGGCGATTCTTGCGCCGTTGGATCCGCGACAGACAGAGCTACGATTTTGGTATTTCTGCTTCCCCTAGTTTCGCGCTTTTCAAGGAGTTTTTCCATGCTTACTGGGACCCCTTTTTCTGATGGAATTTCTGGACAGTGGCACCTTGTCGGATTTTTATCTCCGCAACCGGGCATCGGATGGAGACGTGCCTATACACTTTTTTCATCTACTCGACGCGAGGATTATCGCCGTATTTTTATTGGATTTTTCTGAGGCTTGCCCGGAGGTAGATTTTTCTCCCTTTATCTGTGCATGGAAATACAGATATATGGTTGTGTGTTTGTGAGCGCCCTGTGTTGTGGAATTTGTAACTCGGCCTACGGGGCTCGGAATTTGACGTGCAGGTACTCGTTTCGAAGGTATCGACGCGAGGAACGCGACAATATTTTTGTTGGATTTTTCCGAGTCCGTTCTGTAGGTGAAAATTTCACATCTTTGAGGCTGTTTCCGCAGATTGTGTATACTTGGAATATTTTTGGATTAAGTGTAACGTTGAACCTTATTGTTGTACCCAGGGGTGTTTGCAAGTGTTGCTGGACCCGTTGGATCTGAAGACTCGGATTTCGGGGTACTCTCAGCTGTTTGGAGCCGAGGCTTTCGTGACATGTACCGAGGATGCAGTTTCGGCAGAATTTGGACTGTGAGCGTGTACACACTTCACCGACCCCAGGTTTGCCTTGGATTGAGCACTTCAGGTGGGTAAGCTTAATATTGATAAGGTTTTATATTCTGGTGAATGTAAGTATACTTGTGGGGATGTCGCCCCTCTATGACTGATAGCAGGCATAATTGATGTACAACCGATATGAGCGAGAGGTAAGCAAGGAATGGCCTACTTGGGTGAGATTGATATACCATAGTAGGAATACTTTAGCATGCTTTGCTAATATATGTTACACCCACTTTTATCATTTCCGAGGACAAAAGCATGCTTGTTTGGACATGTAGCTAGGCCATCTTTTACTGCTGCACTACATATTGGAACTTGACTTAGGAGAAACCATGCTTTTCCTTTCTCATTCTTTGTTAGTCAAGTGGTCAGTGTTGCTCGGGTTCGAGCAGGGGTTCTGGGTAGTGTAGTCAGGACTTGGTGTCTGGGACAGGTTGGTTTAGTTGTGGGGCTTTGCGGCAACCGCGGATATTGGGCGGTTGACCGCATATTTATTTATGCACCGGATTGGGTATATGATTTCTCTAGTGGACAGAGTTTCCCACTACTTGATTACTTTTGCATCTGATTGAGAACCGAGGCTTTCTTTAGTGGTTGGGCTTTCCCACTTAGATCAGTGTCATGATCCAGTCCTGCTGATTTATTCTACTATGATACTTGTTACTCTGAGTCCTTGAGACTCCTATCCCCTATCGGTGTTATGCATTGGCTCGCATACCCGATTTGGCAGGCATAGAGTGTGCGATATACATACTCTGAGTCCTTGAGATTCTTATCCCTTATCGGTGTTATGCATTGGCCAGCATACCCGATACGTCAGGCACCTTTGAGTCCTTGAGACTCCTATCCCCTATCGGTGTTATGCGTTGGCCCGCATACCCGATTTGGCAGGCACAGCAGGCAGTATCAGTTTTACTAGTGGCACTAGGTTGAGGTCATAGTAGGCATAGCAGGCATGGCAGGCATAGCAGGCATAGCTGGCATAGTAGGCATAGCGGGCATAGCAGGCATGGCAGGCATGGCAGGCATAGCAGGCAGGCATAGTAGGCATAGCAGGCATGGCAGGCATAGCAGGCATGGCAGGCATAGCAGGCATGACAGGCATAGCAGGCATGGCAGGCATAGCAGGCATAGCAGGCATAGTAGGCAATGCCAGGGATTACTGGTCTATCGATTGGGTTGATTGTGCACTTCAGGTGCTAGTGGTTGCATACCATTCTTTGGTTCTCCCATTTTGGGCATTTAGATAGAGGCATGATAGCTGTTGAGAGTCTCCAGCTTCCTTATTTCAGTCTTTACGGCTTTGGTTAGTTTTTGTCTCTTGAGGACTTGGTGGGCAGACCGTCGGGCCTGGCGGTGTTACCTACTGAGAACTCCCTTTTTGGTGTAGTTCTCACACCCTTTGGGGGTTTTCCCCCTTCTTTTTTTCCTTCCTCTTCTTTGTTTTGCAGAGTCTTAGCGGGTGTTGCTGATTCTGCGGTTGTTGATCGAGGTGAGGGAGTCGCGAGCTAGATCCCTACCCATGTTTGGAGAGTAGCGGTACCCCTTCAGAGGAGAGCTTCAGTAGATTAGTTGTTTTATTTTCCTCTTTTGAGAGACTGATGTAGTGAGGATATGATATGTATTGAGAGCCTGTACACTGATGTTGTGACGCCCCACTTCCCAGGGGGTCACCAATCCTAGAACTACTCTAGCTCTAGCACGCTTAACTCTCATGTTCCTCTTGGATCTTGCTACCATCCAAAATGCTATAGCCGGGTTAGAGATTTAGTCCTATTATATCATTTATATAGAGGACTAATCCAAATTCTGGGGGTGTTACAGATGTATTTATTGGAGATATCTCCCTGTTGAGTTTTGAGCTTAGTATATGAGGATATTGTATGATTATCATTTTTGGGAGATGGGCATTGTTATATTATTTCCAGTTGTACAGTGGTTGATTTTAGTTATACAGCAGCTTTTCATTTTAGCTCTGATATCTGTTAGCTGTAGTGCTTTTCTTGCAGGTAGGACGCTTCGCCTATGCGGGGTTTGGCATAGGTGGCGGATCTGTTGGCGAGCCCGGGGCGCAGTTTCGACCCCGGGGCGTGACAAAAATATATCCGAAACCCCTAAAAAAACTCAAATCTGGGAGGAGTGGAAAATACAAAAATCGTAGATTTACCTCTCGTGAATCCGTCGCTGTGAAAATCGTCCAAAAATTCCGTTGGAGTAGCTCTGTAGACCTCGTGGACCGAAATGGGACGGAAATGGGCCACCAACAAAAGAACGTCGCACTGCGCTAACTCGCCGAAGACATCGATGCCGCGGCCTCCAAAAATTCCGAAACTCCTTCGCAAGATGCAAAACAAGATGAAGATCAAAGTCACTTGAGGGCTCAGAGGCAAAGGAGCTCGGAAAAAAGGTAACAGGCCAAAGAACACGGCCTATTTATAGCCCTCACCCAAAAGCCCACAAAATCCCCCTTTATTGGGTTTTTGGGCCCAATTTCCGGGCGCCCGAAACTTTCAGGCTGCTACAGTGCGCCTAAAAGCTCCCCCGGCCAGGCCCACGATCAGCGCCCGAATCCTCCTGGCTCCGACACGTGTCCCGAATAGCGGACAGCGCGTGCGGAGCCAGCAGGCGTGCGCCACGTGGCCCCGACCGCCGAACATGAGGCGGTGGCGCCCCCACGTCGGTCGGTCACCTGCCCTACCTGCCCCGCCTGCTCCCCCTGGCGCGTGGACCGCGCGCGCGTGAGCCGGCCACTCCGAGGCCGCCACGTGGCCCGCCCTGGTCCATGCGCCAGCCAGTACGTTTCCGTGGACCGCGTCGCGAGAGCCCGCCAATCGCAGGATGCCACATGTCCCCTGCGCCGGGTCCATGCTCCAGCGCCAACACTCTGTAGACCGCGCCGCATGCGCCGGCCAATCCGAGGCTGCCACATGGCACAAGGCTGGTCCACGACTTCCCCCATGCACCAAAATGCGCGGAAAACTTCCGGGAGTCTATTTTTGGGCATCCGGACTCTGAAAAAGCAAGTAAATAGCCGATTTTCGACCTTTTTCCGCGCTAAATCCAAATGTTACCTCGGATTAGCCTAAACCACTTTCTAAGTTCCGACAAAAACAGCCGAAGGGCAAGCTCAATCTAGAGGCCTCACAGAGTCCGTCCAACGAGTCCATTTGACGCGTTGCGGGTCCGACACACCAATAATAGGTATTCCACATCGTGGGTCATGGGAGAAGCTACACGGGGATCGGGGCTACTACACATACAGTCTGTTGGATTGTTATATGTAGTTAGTTTTGAGAGTTTTCTTTTGAGAGATTTATGTATTGTGAGGATCAGACTTGTACCATTTTGGAGTTGTATTTTTATATTTCAGTAGCTTACTTTCCTCGTTCTAATATCTGTATAGCTGTAGTATTATTTTTTGCAGGTTAGACGCTTCGCCTATGTGGGGCTTCCTGTATAAGCGGCGGATCTGTTGGCGAGCCCGGGTCGCAGTTTCGACCCTGGGGCGTGACACGCTTATTTTACTTTTTTCGTTATCGATGACATATGAGCATTTGGTGACCACGTGCTTTATGGTAAGGAGACCATAAGCGTGGAGGCGGTTACGGCGGCGCTTCTCTCGAATGAGATGCAAAAGATGACTCAGGAGTCCAGCATGCGGAGTCATGATACAACTTTAATAGTAAAAGCGAAGATGGATGTAAAAACATTGGCGACCGGAAGTAGACAAAAGAAACCGCTATCCGAGGTGAAGTGCTTCTATTGTCACAAGAAAGGTCACATTAAGTGCAATTGTCATAAGATTCAGTATGACTTGAATGAGCTAAAGCGACAGAAGGAAACAACTGTTACGGATCAGGACAAGGAGACGTCAGCGATGGCGCAGGCAGCAGAATCGGAGATGATCGATTCTGATGTGCTATATGCGGCGACTGGTGATACTAAAATTTCGGATGATGTATGGGTGTTTGATTCGGCATGTTCCTTTCACGTATGCCTGAAAAAGGAGTCTTTTGCTACCTATAAGGCGATAAAAGGTGGAAAAGCTCTTATGGGGAATGGGACAGCGTGCAAAGTTTTAGGAGTCGGCACGGTGAAAAATCGGATGCACGATGGGGTCGTAAGGACGTTGACAGGTGTATGATACGTTCTTGGTTTGAAGCGGAATTTGATCTCGTTAGGTGAGTTGGATTCGAAAGGTTGCAAAATTTTAGCTTCAGGTGGAGCTATGAGGGTCCAAAAATGAGATTGAGTCGTGTGCGTGGTGAACAAGCGCGGGAACCTGTATATTCTGAACGGGAGCACAATCAGAAACGAAGCGAAAGCAATTTGAGTTTCAAAGGTTCGCGAAGGCGCAATCTCTCAAGATGGAGTGGAGAATGCGGCAACATCGAGCGGCGGAGACAAGTTCAAGGTGGAGCTTGCGTGATGAGCTCGACGTAGCGGTTGAAGATTACAAATCAAACCAAGGTGGAGATTATTAGGATTTGGTCAGTTTTGTAATTAAATCTTATTTGGATTAGAATTAATATTTAAATCGGTAGGAGATAAATTAATTTAGATTTAAATATTAATTAGAATATGATTCCTATATATATATACTATAATTGGGTACGTTCTAGTTGATGCATTATATATAATGCATTAAGGTTTAAAATCTAAGCAAGAGTACGACTCAAGTTTTGAGGTGACCGCACTATACAAAGAGAGAAGTCTTCTAGGTTTATAGAAGACGAGAGAAGGGTGAGAGAGATTCAGGAGGAGGGCTCGAGTTGAAGCTACTCTATTGTAGAAGAAGAGTCGGTGTAATTCTTCTCTTGTTTAATGAATCTTATTTCACCCGCATATTTTCTGTTTTGGGCTTTTATCTCTTTGTAGTTGTATTTGTTCCAGTTCTATTGAGAAGACGAGTTTATGATAAAAATCTGATATTACATTTTCTCTGCGGAATCCCAACTGTAGGTGGTATCGAAGTGGATTGCGGTATCGGAGCAGGTTACGGATTCACAGAATCTCATACCGGGGCGAGTACCGGATTCCCAATAGAGTCTTTTGATATAATAAAGTTGTAAAATTACAATCAAAAAATAATTATAGAACTAGTATTATATTTTACTAAATCTACCAGCCAAATCATCCTAAAATTAACTCTGTAAGTGTTTTTTTTTTTTTTTTTTTTTCCAAACTCTTGCATTTGAAATTTTTATTTTTGCAACTACAGACTCTAAACTTTATTAAACTTTATTATATTATATACTTTATTAGACTTTAAACTTTATTAGTATATAGTCTTTTTTATCATATTGTCTCTCAATGGTATATCATATACAAAGTCTCATTAAACATTAAAATATAAAATAATATATATTTTCTTTTCAACTTCATTTTTTTTTTTTTTTTTTTGAAAAAAAATGAACAAGATTTTTGCGATTTGACTTTTAGGCCCCATTTGGTTAGGAAACAAAAGAGGGATAAGAAGTTTTCCTCCTCTTGTTTCCCAAATACAAATGTTGAGGGTGGGAACAACTGTTCGCCCCCTCGTTTCTCTCTCCCGACTTGATGCTGTTACCCTTTTTTTGTTTCCAACACATCTTCTTCCTCATCCATCTCTTACTCCTTTTGCCTCACCTCCTCCTCAGCCCTCTTAACTGTTCGAAACCCTAGTTGTGGTCGTGCGGTCTCCCCGAAGAACCCTTCGAACGATACCTGCATGGCCTTTGCGCTCGCTGCGAGCTTGTTGCCTTCCTCGACCTTGCGTGCTCCCTCGGCCTCCCCGAAGCAACCCTCTTCCTCTCTGTTTTCCAACCAAACGGTGTCCCAGGGTTTTCGTAACTCTCCATTCACCTCTCCGAACCACCTTGATGCCTTATCCGGCCGGCGGATCTTGTAAATCTGCCGCGAGTCCCGACCTCGGCAAGCTGTGGAATAGAGTTTGTACCCTCGGTCTTGCCCTCGCCCTGAACAGCTATTTTCGGCGCTCTAAACCTATCTTGTTGCTCGCCTCTTCCCTCTTGGGCATCTCGTTGCCTCTGGGGTATCCGTATGACGACGATCGTCCCGATCTTTTACCGGAGGCCGATCCATTGCCTGCGGCTTGCGTATATCTGCCTCCAAATTAATTTGTAAGTTCGTTAAATTTGTGGGTTTTGTGATTTCTAACCTTTGATCCGAACTGTACAGTCCATAAGCTCGATTTTGGTTAACTCATTGCACAAAGAGTTGTGTGTAGAATTTGTATGTATTTGCTTGGGTCGCGTTGCACTGGTCTCTCGCCGGCTTCGTGCGACAGCCGTGTCGTGCGCGTTCTATTAAAGGTGTTGTAAACTGTGATTAAGCGACATTCTTGGTCCTCTGCAGACACTATAGATCCTGCAGATATCTCCTTATTGCATAAGGTTTTGTTATAACAAGATTTGTCACTAAAATCTCAGTGTGCCTTATCCTTATTATTATTGTCTTTTACAATAATAACTATTTGTGATGACATATGTAATGTAATGTGATGCTATATGCCTCTCTTCATCCATGTGAATGCTATGCTCTAACTATGATATAATCTATTGACCACGGAGGATGTTTATTTTAACTGTTAATAATCTCAGTGTGCCTTATCCTTATTATTATTGTCTTTTACAATAATAACTATTTGTGATGACATATGTAATGTAATGTGATGCTATATGCCTCTCTTCATCCATGTGAATGCTATGCTCTAACTATGATATAATCTATTGACCACGGAGGATGTTTATTTTAACTGTTAATATTACATGTGGATAAATTTTGAATATATATATATATATATATATATATATATATATATATATATATATATATATATATATATATATATATATATAGAGTTGGGCTGGAATGCTATTGATAGCACCAACCCAATTTTGCCACCCATTTTGTAGCCATTGGATCGCATTGAGATCCGTGTAGGCTCTTTAATGAAAAAAGGAGAAAAGAAAAAGTAAAAAGAAAAAGTAAAAAGTAAAAAAAAAAAATTTTAATTAAAGGGCTTGCACGAATCTCAATGCGATCCAATGGCTACAAAATGGGTGGCAAAGTTGGGTTGGTGCTATCAATAGCATTCCAGCCCAACTCATATATATATATATATATATATATATATATATATATATATATATATATATATATATATATATATATATATATATATATATATATATATATATATGAGCAATGCTACCTCTACACCCAAAAGTGGGTTTAGAGGGTACACCCCACCCAAATTTGGGTGTACATCAAACATTTCCCTATATATATATATATATATATATATATATATATATATATATATATATATATATATATATATATATATATATATATGCAATCATATTTAGATGGGGTAAATATAAGTGTACACTCCATGAGGGGTGTACATTTTACATCCCACCTCATTCTGGGATGGAATGAATTTTACTGGTCACATGATGTGACCAGTAAAAAAAACCACACCCTAAAATGAAGTGGGGTGTAGGATGTACACCCTTTATAGGGTGTACATCTAGCATCCCCGTTTAGATGTTTCAACAATAATCGATATTTTTTATATTTAAATGTAGTTGTTTCAACCACTAACGATATTTTCTTAAAAGGAAGTGCTACCTGTACAAAATTTGTACGTTGAGGAACGTTGTCATAAATGCATGAATGAGATAGGTTAATAATGCAATATACTTTCACACCAGTTGAAAATTATTTCAATCATATGAGAGATCATATACATTACTATTCAAAATATGTACGAAATATTATAATTAGTAAGAAGTTGTGCAACCTACTCTTAGTACAACCTACCCCTGTTATAAGTGGGAATCCTACGTGGCATTAATTGAAGTTGTGCAACCTACTCTTAGTACAACCTACCCCTGTTATAAGTCGGAATCCTACGTGGCATTAATTGATGTTTGTGCTCAGGAGGCTCAGATCTTTATATTGACGTCAAACATTCCATTTTTTCAGCACTCTCCCTTATCTTTCTGCTCTCCCTTCTCAAAATCCAAAATCATTCTTTTCGGGTTTTTTTTTTTTTTTTTTTTTTTGTTTTCGGTCAATGGAAGTATTAACCAACGACACCAGCAATGGCTGCGACGAGACTGTTCACATCTTCATGTTCCCATTCCTGGCCTTCGGCCACATCGTCCCCTTCGTCCAGCTGTCGCGTAAGCTGCTCTCCGCCAGCACCGACGTTCGCATCACCTTCCTCTCCGCCGCCGGCAATGTCCCCCGCATCACGGCCCTCCTCGCCCCCTCCCCTTTCTTCTATGTCGCCCCCCTCAACCTCCCCACCGTCCCCGGCCTCCTCCCCGGCGCCGAGAGCACCAACGCTGTCTCTGCTGACGGTGCTGAGCTCCTCAAGGTAGCCCTGGACCTCACCAAGCCCCAGGTCACGGACCTCCTCACCTGCCGCCGCCCCGACTTCGTCGTCACTGACTTCGCCACCCCCTGGCTACCCCCCCTCGCCGCCTCCTTCGGGATCAAGACCCTCCACTTCTCCGTCTTCTCCGCCATCGCCATAGCCTACCTCGCCGTCCCGGCGCGCCGCCCCCATGGGCGTCCAGCGCCGACCATCGACGACCTCATGAAACCCCCAGCCGGGTTCCCTGCCTCATCCCCCTTGCGCTCCGTCCCCCGTTACCAAGCTGCCGACTTCTCCTACATCTTCAAGTAAACATCACGGATCGGATCATTTTTTATCTGCTAAAGCTTTTAAAAATAACTTTCTTGGCTAATTCAAACCGCCGGGTTGTTTTGCAATGCAGGAGCTTCTACGGGCGGCCGTGCGTCTTCGACAGCGTGGCCGAAGTGCTCGGTGCCTCCGACGCCATGGTGGTGAAGACCTGCGTGGAGATGGAGGGGCCGTATGTGGAGTACCTGGAGGCGCAGTACGGCAAGCCGGTGCTCCTCGTGGGACCCATCGTCCCCGACGAGCCCCCGCAGGGCGACGACGAGCTCGAGCCGCGCTGGGCCGAGTGGCTCGGCCGCTTCGCCCCGGGCTCCGTCGCGTTCTGCTCCTTCGGCAGCGAGACCTTCCTCGCCGACTCCGCCGTCGAGGAGCTCCTCCTCGGCCTCGAAATGGCGGGGTCGCCGTTCCTCGTCGTGCTCAATTTTCCCAAGGACGGGGAGGAGACGAAGAGATTGAAGATACCGGAAGGGTTCGAGGAGAGGGTGAGGGGGAGAGGGACGGTGCACACGGGGTGGGTGCAGCAGCAGCTGCTTCTGCGGCACCCGAGCGTGGGCTGCTTCGTGTTCCACGCCGGGCTGAGCTCGGTGCTGGAGGCGATCGTGGCGGGGCCGCAGCTGGTGATGCTGCCGCAGAAGGGCGACCAGTTCCTGAACGCGAAACTGTTCGCGGCGGAGATGGGGGTCGGGGTCGAGGTGGAGAGGCGGGCTGAGGACGGGGGGTTCGGGCGCGACGCAGTGTGCGCCGCGGTGAAGGCGGCGATGGAGGGGATCACGGCGGAGGCCCACAAGAAGTGGAGGGAGTTCCTGCTGGACGAAGAGGTGCAGGGAAAGTTCACGGTCGAGTTCTTTCACAAGTTAAAGATGCTGTGTCGCAAATAGATTTGGTCCACCCTGCCTACCACGTCATCCGTTGACCGCGCCAATTAGATTGCTTTCTTTGTTAGTTGCCTAAAATATTGCCTGCAATAATGGCACCTTGTCATGTTGTTGTGTTATTATTGTAATCTCAAGTTAATTACGTCTTGTGGTCCTTATTGTTGTTAGAATAAATTTTAATATTTGATAATAAATTTTTAGAATTTTTATTTATTTATTCTGACGACTATTTAAAATGTTTAAATTAGCTTGAAATTATCAAACTATCTTTATTAACTTCTTTTTTTTTATTAGTAAATTGTACAGATTTGAGAATATTTGAAGAATTTTTTGAAAACTAATAAGAATATTTTGGTTAATAAGGAATATATTCAAAAGTTTCAAAGTTTTCGAGAATATATTAATTATTATTTAAAAAAATTAAATAAAATAAAAATAAAATTATATAGTAGTTAAATATAATTTTTTGAACTATAGAATAGTAAAGTAAAAAATAAATTAAATCGCTGACACTGAAAATTAAAATTATAAATCTATTCATTAATATTTTCTACGCGCACTTGGTGTGTTTTGTTCCAAAATTTTCGGAATCACGATCCAACATTATAACAAGCAATTTTAGAGATACTAGGAGGACTTGACTCGTAGGCTGCATTTGCTAAGGAAATAATATTTGAAAGAATAAATATTTTTATTTTAAAATATTTATTATTTTAGGATATAGAGAAATAAAAAAAAAAATATGTTTGGTTTGATATTTTCTTATTCCTTAGAATAGCAAATATCTTATTTGGTAATTTTATTAAGAATAATGAAAGATAGTACAAATGGTTGATTAAAATTTTTTAAAATATCAAAAATATCTTTATCTATATATTTTACGTATAAAATATTTAATATATGTACAATAATGCATACAAAAATAATATAATTTTTTAATATAAAATAATTAAAATTTTAAATCTGATGCTATTATAATCATATTATTATATAAAGTATTTCAATATTAATATATAACATACATCAATAATAATATATAAAAATAAATAAAGACAATATATTTTAGAATAACAAATAATATAAATATTTAATGTAAAAAAATTTATATATTATATAATATATTTAATATATTTAATAAAAATATAAATAATATATAAATAATATATAATATAATATATAAATATTATATATTTAATATATTTATTATCTTATATAATATTTTTTTATACTATATGACTATATGGTATATTTTAGAATAACATATAATAATAATAATAATAATAATAATAATAATAATTATTATTATTATTAAAGTATATTATAAGATATTTTAAAATATTATAAAATTATTTATATAATATAGCCATACTTTTATACTATTTTTATTATCTTTAATAAACTAATTATTAATTGAGAATAATTCTATTCTTCTAAAATAATTGAATAATTGTTTCCGGGTTAATCTAGGTAATAGAATTATCTAGAATAATCCGGTTTGATCGGAATAATTAGTATTTTTATTTTTTTGCATCGTTTGACGGAATAGCGGATGTAGCTTTTGTTATTCCCAATTTATTTCAAAACCAAATGATGCCTTAGAGTTTTATAAATAGCTCGTGACGGACGACCGACGGAGGGCTTCGGAATTAAGGAAAAGAGACAACCAACACATACATCCACAGCACAAAAGAAAAAAATTAATAATAAAAAACAGAAAGGAACATTATTCCTAATTTATTTTAAAACCAAACGATGCCTTAGAGTTTTATAAATAGTTCGTGACGGACGACCGACGGAGGGCTTCATAACTAAGGAAAAGAGACAACCAACACATACATCCACAGCACAAAAGAAAAAGAAAAAATAAAATACAAAAATAAACAATATATATATATATATATATATATGAGCAATGCTACATGTACACCCCGAAGGGGTGTACATCATACATCTTCACCATTTTAATGGTGGCGATATTTTTTACGGGTCACATCAAGTGACCCATCATCACACCCCCACCCTTAGATGGGTGGGGGTGTGAGATGTACACCCTTTACGGGTGTACACATAGCATTTTCCTATATATATATGAGAAGTGCTAGGTGTACACCCCCAAATGGGGTGTACATCCTACACCCACCTATCCTAGGGTGGATATTCATTCACTCGTCACTCGATGTGACGAGTGAAATTCACCCATCCCTAGGATGGGGTGGGTGTAAGATGTACACCCCATTTGGGGTGTACATCTAGCATTTTCCTTTTAGAAGTACCAAGTTATTAGTGTTTATTGGTTTTTAATATTTAGATGAAAAGATGTGTGGTTAGAATGATAATGGGGCCCCTTGGGTTAAGTGAGTAGTTGGTCAAATCGAATAATTTAAGAGATAAAATTAATCAAAAGGGTAGATCTATCGATTGAAAACGTACAAATATTAATTTCTTGGTGCTTGTATAAGCATAGTAGTCGGACCCTCTCTCGCTCTATATATATATATATATATATATATATATATATATATAGGGAGAGAGAGAGAGAGTCCGGCTACTACGCTTATACAAGCACCAAGCAATTGGTTCTTGTAAGTTTTTTACTGTTATATCTATCTTTTTGACTAATTTCATCTCATTTTATTCTACCAACCACTCACTTAACCCAATAGGTCCACTATCATTCTAACCACACATCTTTTCATCCAAAGGTTAAAAATCTATCAGTATCAATAACTTGGTACTTCTAAAAACATAGAAACTCAATTATATATATATATAGAGAGAGAGAGAGAGAGAACTAGGCTACTATACTATTAATAGCATCAAATTATTAGTGCTCGTTGGGCCCAAACAATCATTCCAAAATATTTAAACTCAGTTATTATTACTTATGTGCATGGTCTTTTATAAAACCAATTACAATTCTATTTCCATCTGATGTCGGACTATTGGGTTGCTACAAACTATCTCTATTTAGGCTTGACGTTCTTGTCAGTCCAAACACACACATACTGTCACGCCCCCGGCCGAAACTACGACTCGGGCTCGCCAACAAATCCGCCGCCCATACGGGAACCCCCGCATGGACGAAGCGTCCAACCAGTAAAAGATAATACTACCAACTATAGAGATATCAGAGATGAAAATAACTGCCGTAATAAAATCTGAAATCACTGTACAACTGAAATAAAGATACAATATCCATCTCCCAAGATAATAATACAAGTAGAATCTATCTGTACAACATCTATGAATCCAAAATGGGAGGTAAACTAAAATAATAATACATCAGTGTACAATAAAATCCCACATTCCGGGATGGTACATCTATCTCACCAAAATGGACTACACTGGTAGGGATCTATCTTGTGATGACCTGGATCTCCGCAGAGCTGTTGCAGTGCGATGGGTGACTTCTGGGGGCCTGTACTGTGTATTGGAGGTGTTTGTGCACAAATTGGACACAAGTGTTGGACTCAGTGTGTTAAAAGGATCCCGAGAGTAGTCCGAAGACCCCGTCGAGTGTTTAGAAGTGTTCTCGCGCGGAACAGATATCAAAATTGGACTCAGCGCGAAATTTGGGGTAAAAATACTTGTCTGGATGCATTCGGCAAATTTGGAATTAGAATTTGGCAAATCGGACACCGGATTTAGATTCAGCGCGCGAAAACGATGAAAATGGACTATTTATTTGTATTTTTCGGAGCCCGGATGCGAAAACACGGTTTTTGAGGCACTTAGCACTGTTCCGGCGGCGGCGGACAGTGGCGGAGCACGGCGTGCAGCGGCGGAGCACGGCGGCGCAGCGTCGCGAGCAGCGCGGAGGCACGCGGGCAGGCGCGCGGGTAGGCGCGCGGTGCAGCGGGGGAGTGCACCACGTGGCGTATTTTCATTGGGGGGCCTTGGACACGTGTCAGCGGCAGAGAGGTCGGTTCAGTGGTCGCGGTCCACGGAGCGGTGAGGAGGTGCCTCGGATTGCGTCCCTGGCAGGGGGCGCAGCCGGCGCGCGCAGGCGCATGTGGGCGCGCGGCTGGCGCTTTGACGCGCAGTTCCCGCGCGTGGGCGCGCCACGCGTCTGCTTCCGCGCGGGCCACGTGGCGCAAGGCGGTTGGCGGTGACGGTTGTTTGTTGTTTTGTGGTGATCTGGCGTCACGAGGTTGATTCGGGGTTTGGTCAGACGAGGCGGTGGAACCAGCTTTGCGGCGCCTGAAAATTTTCGGGCGCCCGAAACCAAGGATACAATGGGGATTTTTGGAATTGTTTTCCCAGCCTATAAATAGGCGAAGAACAGCCGCTTGTAGCTTTTTCCCTGTTCCTCTTCTCACAGTGCGACCCACACCAAAGTTCTTCATCTTCCAGAGCTGGTTCCACCTGTGGATTCCCAGATTTTTCTGTGGCACGAACTTCGAGGTTTTCATTTTTACGGCTCGGCGCGACGCTCGTTCATTTGTGATCTCCTCTGTCGCGTTTCGGTGCGAGGACTTCCCCGGCTTACTCCGACCACCGTTTTCGTCGATTCTTGCTCCGTTGGCTTCACGACAGGTAGGGATACGATCTTCGTGATTTGAGTTTCCCCTCTTTTCGAGTTTATTTTGGAGTTTCCCGAGCTTTCTTTTGACCCTTTTTCTTGGGCGGAGTTTTGGACAGCGCCATAGTGTTTCGGCGATAACTTTGTGCTCAGGCATCGGATTGAGTCGTGCCAATAGTCGTTTTGGATCTACACATTGCAAGGAACATCCTCGAATTTTCTTGGATTTTTCTAGGTTTTTCCCGAAGGTGAAAAATCCCTGTTCCCAGAGATAAGTGCTACAGATTTTTGTACAGGATTCTTTTGAGAGGGCCACCTTGTCGGATTTTTATCTTGATGTCCGAAACTCGGATTGAGACGTGAAGGTACTCGTTTCGATCGGCTCGACGCGACAAACGCAGCGGTTATTTTTCCGGATTTTTCCGAGATTATCTCGCAGGTGAGATTTTGCCATTTTCAGTGCTGGTTGTGTTGACAACGGCATGTTGTATGATATTTGGTTTAATTGTGCGCCGATTGGTTATCTTTGCAGTTTTGGGTGTTTTGGCGTGGATTAAGGTTATTGGACAGCGAGGAGGTTTTACAGCTGTGGATTGCGCATTTTCAGGTGGCTGGTTGCTATATCCCTCTTTTCTGACTTACCCACTAGGAGTATTAGAGAGATCATTTTGGGACGTCTATGATCGGTGATTGCTATTCTTATGAGTTTGTCATGTGAGACACATCATGTTGGAAATGTTACTAAGGAATCACTATGTGGGAAACATAATTGTAATTGGAACTTATGCATGCATGTGTGGAATTATGGATTGTTATGTTAGCACTAAACCTTGCATGTGGATTTGATTATAATATTGAGGCCTTGTAATTTACCTTGATGGTAGAATATTTGCATGCTCGTGTCGGTATATAGGTTTCTGTGTTAGTACTTAACCTTGCATGTGGAATTGTTTATTATATTGGGTCAAGATGATTTATCCTGTTAGTGGTATTACTTGAGGATGGGTGACATGCATAGGTGGATACTGTTAATGATCAATGACTTAATTAATTTTCCTTGAGAACACTTGCATGCTTGTATGGACATCTAGATAGCCCATCTTTTATCGCTATACTTTTATGCTGGAACTTGATTTAGGAGAAACCTTCTTTGCTTCTGTTCTCCTTATTCTTTAGTCAGGTGGTTATTGTTGCTCGGGTTGGAGCAGGAGTACGGGATAGTGTAGCCGGGACCTTTGGGTCGGGGACAGGTGGTATTTGATTATGGGTTGTGGGGTATTGCGGCTACCGAGGATAGTAGGCGGTTGACCGGATACAGATTATTTCACCCGATTTTGGATTGGGGGTTATTGCGGCTACCGCGGATAGTAGGCGGTTGACCGGATGTCGGATGTGGGACATGATTGTGATTGTGGGTTATTTCGGTGACCGCGGATATTGGGTGGTTGACCGGTTGCCGGTTGTTGGGCTTGATTGTTGACAGTGGGTATCGCGGCGACCGTGGATATTGGGCGGTCGACCAGATGGTTATTTGTGCATCAGATTGGGAATTAGTTTTCTTTTAGTGGAGGGGTGTGTTCCACTGGGACTTTATAGTGATCCAATCCTGCTTTTATGGTACTTGTGACATGGCTATTTTTCTCGTGTGGGTAGCTCCCCTCGAGTGCCACTCCGGAGCGCGCGGGGCACTAGCTAGGTGCCGGACAGGTATTGAGTTTTGCTATCACATCGGCGCGACTTTCTTGCCCGATGATGAGGGTGGCAGCAGGAGTTTTGCTATCACATCGGCGCGGCTTACTTGCCCGATGATGAGGGCGGTACAGATTGGGTTCATCTGGGACGGTTGGTTACTGTTGTATATAGTTATTCCAGTCTAGGACTGCATTTTCAGAGGCATAGTAGTGGTAGTTTCCTTTCTTCGGCAGTCATTATTACTTACCACTTTTCTTTCCCTTTTGCCTCTGGTAGACCTAGTGGGTGTGTCAGAGTTTGAGGATTTACCCATTAGGGGAGGCTACTGGTTTACTAGTAGTTCTCACCCCCATTCTTCTTTCCTCTTTTTCTTCTCCCTTGTTTTGCAATGTCTTCTGCGGGTGCTGCTGGGCTTTCAGCGGCGGGTCGAGGAGAGAGGACGGCTGAGTAGATAGATCTCGAGGCAGTATGAGCGTGTTAGCTGGACTGTTGGTGTACCCATGTTTCCTCAGACGGTTATACTTTTACTTTTGGGACTGACTTTTGCCAGCAGGTTGTATTTATTTTGGTGAGCTGGGAGAGACAGATGTATCATTTATACAGATGTACTGTATTTTATTTCCAGCTTCAGTCTGAGATGTAGTAGTTTTAGTTCAGCTCTGTTTTTATTGCTCTTTATTATTATCTCTTATATCTGAGCAGATTACTGGCGCTTCGTGTACGCGGAAAATTCCGTATGCACGGCGGATCTGTCGACGGGCCCGGATTCTGGTTTACACCCGGGGCGTGACAGATTAGTTGGTATCAGAGCTTAGGGATAGGTCAGTTGGGACTTAGGAAACCCTAGTTTTTGGCAGACCCTAGGAGGATAGGGCGTGAGAGAGGCGACATTGTGCGAAAGTCGGTGATTTATTTATTTGACTCTTCCTGTAGTGAAGAGGGATCGACATATCCTATTTTTGGGGGACATTTATGTTGACTGCAGACAACATAAAGTTACAAAAATAGGGGGATGTCTTTGACTTTCGCTAGATTGGGTCGAGTGATTGGGGTGTGCTAATTTGCGGCTTTGTCGTGGCGAGCGGTGTCTCCCCGACGCTGGGCGCTGACCGTGTGCACCTTGGTGCAGCTGTTGGGTCTGAGCCGGTTGTTTCGGGCCGGGTACCCAGATTTGGAGTCTGAGAGCTCCGGACCCGAAGGGTAGTAGTGTTGGGGACAGATCAGCGGCGGAGTGACATAGTTGTCGGAGCAGTGACACAGTTGTCGGAGCAGCACAGTGACACAGTTATCTGAGCAGTGACACAGTTGTCGGAGCAGCGAGTAGCCCCCTTTGTGCCAACGTTTAGTGCTGGGGCACCGAGGCAGGGTGGATAGTGGACAATGGATAAGCTGTGGGACAACATCGATCGAGTGAGCCAGTTTTGGCGGATGAGTCTTCCCGATTTGTGGGATTGAGTATGGAGCCTTTGGAGGCAGAGGTCGTACTCCCTTTGTGTGGTTGGTTGTGATCTTATAGGCAGACTGAGCGACGATCACCTGCATCGAATGGATGGGTCTGTGCCGCCCGGTTGAGGGGCGCCACGATAGAGAATCTGGTTACTGCAGGTATGGATATATTTCAGCAGCATGAGTTAGGGGTAGGATGGATGCTACGTGCATGGGAGGTTCAGATTTTCGATCACACGTTACACGTGGAGGAATGTTGTTGGTCCTGCCCGGTGTAGATAGGGTTCAGGATAGTGCTGGTAGACCGGATGGTCTTGACTCAGCTGCGGGACTTGCATTGTGTTACTTTGGATGCTCACTTCGGCTTTGCGAGGAATACCAGTACTTGGATGAGGTGACCATCAGGAACAAGTACCCTTTGTTGATCATGGAGGATATGTTTGACCAGCTGCAAGGGTCTTGTACTTTCTCGAAGATTGAGTTACAATTTGGTTATCACCAATTGGAGGTGAAGGCTGAGGATTTCCCCGAAGACAGCTTTTAGGTCAGTACGGGCAATGTGAGTTCACAGTCATGCCTTATGGATTGGCCAGTGCCCTGCCGCGGTAATGGATTTGACGAACTGGATTGTTCGACCTTATTTGGAAGCGTGTGGATTCAGGGAGCAGGGAAATTGCTTATGCATCCCGGCGGCTTAAGGATTAGAGATCAGAGTCCGAGTGATCAGTCGGGGGGACTTTATTTTGGATACCTCGGGAGTATGGAGGTATTTGGATCGAGCTTTTGTGCCGATGGACTCGTGGTTGGTTCACCGGGGGGCCCTGAGAGGAGCGGATGCTTTTGCCGAGGCAGGCTACTTGGTCACTCGAGCGGTAAGCCCAGCTGTACTTGGATGAGGTGGTGCGGTTTCTTGGAGTGCCCGCCTCTATTTTGTTCTAGTTAGAGGCCCGAGGATTGCATCGCGTCTCTGGAGGAGGTATTAGACAGCCTTGGGATAATGAGTGGTGGATGATTGGATATCTACCCCCCTATTTGGCTGAGGTTCCGGCTTGAGGGATGACCTTAGTTTCGAGGACGAAACTTTCTTTTAGTGGGGGAGGATGTGATGACCTGGATCTCCACAGAGCTGTTGCAGTGCGATGGGTGACTTATGGGGGCCTGTACTGTGTATTGGAGATGTTTGTACACAAATTGGACACAAGTGTTGGACTCAGTGTGTTAAATGGATCCCGAGAGTAGTCGGAAGACCCCGTCGAGTGTTTAGAAGTGTTCTCGCGCGGAGCAGATATCAAAATTGGACTCAGCGCAAAATTTGGGGTAAAAACACTTGTCTGGATGCATTCGGCAAATTTTGGAATTAGAATTTGGCAAATTGGACACCGGATTTGGATTCAGCGCGCGAAAACGATGAAAATGGACTATTTATTTATATTTTTCGGAGCCCGGATGCGAAAACACGGTTTTCGAGGCACTTAGCACTGTTCCGGCGGCGGCGGGCAGCGGCGGAGCACGACGGGCAGCGGCGGAGCACGGCCGTGCAGCGTCGCGGGCAGCGCGCAGGCGCGGTCAGCGCGGAGGCGCGCAGGCAGGCGCGCGGTGCAGCGGGGGAGTGCACCACGTGGCGGATTTTCATTGGGGAGCCTTGGACACGTGTCAGCGACAGAGAGGTCGGTTCAGTGGTCGCGGTCCACGGAACGATGACGAGGTGCCTCGGACTGCGTGCCTGGTAGGGGGCGTAGGCGGCGCGCGCAGGCGCACTGTCACGCCCCGAGTTCGAAAATCAGCGTCTAAATTTTTTTTTTTTTTTTTTCAATCTGAGTTTTAAAACAGCCAAACCAGGGCATGACAGACCGCCACATATATAGAAGAGTCCCAATCCCCCTTGGGATTGAGCCTTTTCTATATATGCACGGCTCAGCTTTTACAACAACATCAGAGTAGACTAACTACGTACTACTAAAAGATATTACAACAGTTTAAACAATTTATTTACAAAATTATAACTTGCTAATCCATTAACGGTTGTCCAGAGTCGTTTGCTAACTCGGAATCTCACCAACACATCCCGACATCCCAGCACCCGATCGACCTGAAAAATGGTCACCCAGGGGGTGTGAGATACATCGACAGTGTATCCCAGTGGGCACGACGAGCCGAGAAATAGCAGATCGTACCTACTGGCATACAATACTAGAGGATAGTAGAAAATCAATACATTAGGTAAGCATGATTATGAAGCGAATGATTAATCCATCAATAAGACATATATGGATCTCAACAGGAGTATACTGAAGAAGCGAATAAACAGTCTGCAGGTCTACTGATAATCAAAGAATACTGTGCAATAATAGATACTGAATTAAGCATGCTGAGTAACTGTATAGGCAGGTATCAAACAAATGCTGATGGTAAATGACTGTAATCAAGCAGGAACTGAACAAGAAGGGTACAAGATGAAAAGCTACATGTAAATGAATCATGTAGATAATAAAAGCTATGCATCAATCACAATAGCATCAAGTACCCAATCAATGCTACTATTGGTCACGAGGACCTCAGGCAAACTGCCCACCTGGCACAACCTGGTTGACATTCCCCACTGGGGGTCACGGGTCACCACTGCTGACCACTTTACCGGTAAAGTACACCACTGCGGGGGATCAGCCCGCTAGTGTACGTAAAGAACAACGGTGCGGGCGATCATAATGCAAATGCTCAAGCTCTCGGTCCACTGACCGGGTAATCGGCAACAAGCCGGAAAAATCCCCACTGGGATGCAACAGTAGTATGCCAACAGAATCTCAAACCAAATGCAGGAGCGCGGCGGCGCAGGCTCGGGCAGGCGCAGGAGCGGCGGCGGGCAAGCGCGGGCAGCGCGCGGGCGCGGGCAGCGCGCGGGCAGGCGCGCGGGCAGGTGTGCGGTCCACCGCGGAGGCGTGCACCCGGGATGGGACACGTGGCGGCTCTCGGTTGGCCGGCGCAGCAGGCGCGGTCCACGGAAAAAGGCGCGGGTGTACGGTGGACCGGAGGGTGACACGTGGCAGCTGTGGTTGGTGCGGTGTTGTGCGCCGGGTCCACGGAGCGAGTGCGGGTTGCCTCGGGGCGCGTGCGTACAGGGATGGCAGGCGGCGGCACAGTCGCGCACATCGGCGCGCGTTGACGGATTTCCCGCGCTGGACGCGCCACGTGTCGACGCTTCGTTGGGCCACGTGTCGCAAGGGGAATGGCGGGCTTCGCTGTTGGCTGTAGAGCGGGCGACGTGGAGGCCCGACAGGAATTCGGGCCCGCACAGTGTTGGGCCGGGCCCAACACTGTAGCGGCCCGGAAGCAGCGGGCGCCCGAAAACAGGGACATGGAGGGAATTAACTCAAAAGATTTTTCCAGCCTATAAAAGCCCCTGTTCCAGCCCTGTTATCTTCTTCTCCGCGCGGATTTTGGCAGAGCAACCTTCAGCAACTTTCCTCCTCTCCCTGTGCTGCATCCATCTGCAGAGTTTGGAGATTTTACGTGGCACGCTTCCCGAGATTTCTATTTTTACGGCGCGGCGCGACGCTCGTCCATTTGTGTTCCCCTTCGCCGCGTTTCGGTGTGCGAGCTCCCCCGGCCTACTCCGACCTCCGTTTCAGGCGATTCTTGAGCCGTTGGATCCGCGACAGACAGAGCTACGATTTTGGTATTTCTGCTTCCCCTAGTTTCGTGTTTTTCGAGGAGTTTTTCCATGCTTACTGGGACCCCTTTTTCTGATGGAATTTCTGGACAGCGGCAGCTTGCCGGATTTTTATCTCCGCAACCGGGCATCGGATGGAGACGTGCCTATACACTTTTTTCATCTACTCGACGCGAAGATTATCGCCGTATTTTTATTGGATTTTTCTGAGGCTTGCCCGGAGGTAGATTTTTCTCCCTTTATCTGTGCATGGAAATATAGATATATGGTTGTGTGTTTGTGAGCGCCCTGTGTTGTGGAATTTGTAACTCGGCCTACGGGGCTCGGAATTTGACGTGCAGGTACTCGTTTCGAAGGTATCGACGCGAGGAACGCGACAATATTTTTGTTGGATTTTTTCAAGTCCGTTCTGCAGGTGAAAATTTCACATTTTGAGGCTGTTTCCGCAGATTGTGTATACTTGGAATATTTTTGGATTAAGTGTAACGTTGAACCTTATTGTTGTACCCAGGGGTGTTTGCAAGTGTTGCTGGACCCGTTGGATCTGAAGACTCGGATTTTGGGGTACTTTCAGCTGTTTGGAGCCGAGGCTTTCGTGACATGTACCGAGGATGCAGTTTCGGCAGAATTTGGACTGTGAGCGTCTACACACTTCACCGACCCAGGGTTTGCCTTGGATTGAGCACTTCAGGTAGGTAAGCTTAATATTGATAAGGTTTTATATTCTGGTGAATGTAAGTATACTTGTGGGGATGTCGCCCCTCTATGACTGATAGCAGGCATAATTGATGTACATCCGATATGAGCGAGAGGTAAGCAAGGAATGGCCTACTTGGGTGAGATTGATATACCATAGTAGGAATACTTTAGCATGCTTTGCTAATATATGTTACACCCACTTTTATCGTTTCCGAGGACAAAAGCATGCTTGTTTAGACATGTAGCTAGGCCATCTTTTACTGCTGCACTACATATTGGAACTTGACTTAGGAGAAACCATGCTTTTCCTTTCTCATTCTTTGTTAGTCAAGTGGTCAGTGTTGCTCGGGTTCGAGCAGGGGTTCTGGGTAGTGTAGTCAGGACTTGGTGTCTGGGACAGGTTGGTTTAGTTGTGGGGCTTTGCGGCAACCGCGGATATTGGGCGGTTGACCGGATATTTATTTATGCACCAGATTGGGTATCTGATTTCTCTAGTGGACAGAGTTTCCCACTACTTGATTACTTTTGCATCTGATTGAGGACCGAGGCTTTCTTTAGTGGTTGGGCTTTCCCACTTAGATCAGTGTCATGATCCAGTCCTGCTGATTTATTCTACTATGATACTTGTTACTCTGAGTCCTTGAGACTCCTATCCCCTATCGGTGTTATGCATTGGCCCGCATACCCGATTTGGCAGGCATAGAGTGTGCGATATACATACTCTGAGTCCTTGAGATTCTTATCCCTTATCGGTGTTATGCATTGGCAAGCATACCCGATTCGTCAGGCACCTTTGAGTCCTTGAGACTCCTATCCCCTATCGGTGTTATGCGTTGGCCCGCATACCCGATTTGGCAGGCACAGCAGGCAGTATCAGTTTTACTAGTGGCACTAGGTTGAGGTCATAGTAGGCATAGCAGGCATGGCAGGCATAGCAGGCATAGCTGGCATAGTAGGCATAGCGGGCATAGCAGGCATGGCAGGCATGGCAGGCATAGCAGGCAGGCATAGTAGGCATAGCAGGCAGGCATAGTAGGCATAGCAGGCATAGCAGGCATGGCAGGCATAGCAGGCATGACAGGCATAGCAGGCATGGCAGGCATAGCAGGTATAGCAGGCAATGCCAGGGATTACTGGTCTATCGATTGGGTTGATTGTGCACTTCAGGTGCTAGTGGTTGCATACCATTCTTTGGTTCTCCCATTTTGGGCATTTAGATAGAGGCATGATAGCTGTTGAGAGTCTCCAGCTTCCTTATTTCAGTCTTTACGGCTTTGGTTAGTTTTTGTCTCTTGAGGACTTGGTGGGCAGACCGTCGGGCCTGGCGGTGTTACCCACTGAGAACTCCCTTTTTGGTGTAGTTCTCACACCCTTTGGGGGTTTTCCCCCTTCTTTTTTTCCTTCCTCTCCTTTGTTTTGCAGAGTCTTAGCGGGTGTTGTTGATTCTGCGGTTGTTGATCGAGGTGAGGGAGTCGCGAGCTAGATCCCTACCCATGTTTGGAGAGTAGCGGTACCCCTTCAGAGGAGAGCTTCAGTAGATTAGTTGTTTTATTTTCCTCTTTTGAGAGACTGATGTAGTGAGGATATGATATGTATTGAGAGCCTGTACACTGATGTATTTATTGGAGATATCTCCCTGTTGAGTTTTGAGCTTAGTATATGAGGATATTGTATGATTATCATTTTTGGGAGATGGGCATTGTTATATTATTTCCAGTTGACCAGTGGTTGATTTTAGTTATACAGCAGCTTTTCATTTTTAGCTCTGATATCTGTTAGCTGTAGTGCTTTTCTTGCAGGTAGGACGCTTCGCCTATGCGGGGTTTGGCATAGGTGGCGAATCTGTTGGCGAGCCCGGGGCGCAGTTTCGACCCCGGGGCGTGACAAAAATATATCCGAAACCCCTAAAAAAATTCAAATCTGGGAGGAGTGGAAAATACAAAAATCGTAGATTTACCTCTCGTGAATCCGTCGCTGTGAAAATCGTCCAAAAATTCCGTTGGAGTAGCTCTGTGGACCTCGTGGACCGAAATGGGACTGAAATGGGCCACCAACAAAAGAACGTCGCACTGCGCTAACTCGCCGAAGACATCGATGCCGCGGCCTCCAAAAATTCTGAAACTCCTTCGCAAGATGCAAAACAAGATGAAGATCAAAGTCACTTGAGGGCTCAGAGGCAAAGGAGCTCGGAAAAAAGGTAACAGGCCAAAGAACACGACCTATTTATAGCCCTCACCCAAAAGCCCACAAAATCCCCCTTTATTGGGCTTTTGGGCCCAATTTCCGGGCGCCCGGAACTTTCAGGCTGCTACAGTGCGCCTAAAAGCTCCCCCGGCCAGGCCCACGATCAGCGCCCGAATCCTCCTGGCTCCGACACGTGTCCCGAATAGCGGACAGCGCGTGCGGAGCCAGCAGGCGTGCGCCACGTGGCTCCGACCGCCGAACATGAGGCGGTGGCGCCCCCACGTCGGTCGGTCACCTGCCCTACCTGCCCCGCCTGCTCCCCCTGGCGCGTGGACCGCGCGCGCGTGAGCCGGCCACTCCGAGGCCGCCACATGGCCCGCCCTGGTCCATGCGCCAGCCGGTACGTTTCCGTGGACCGCGTCGCGAGAGCCCGCCAATCGCAGGATGCCACATGTCCCCTGCGCCGGGTCCATGCTCCAGCGCCAACACTCTGTAGACCGCGCCGCATGCGCCGGCCAATCCGAGGCTGCCACATGGCACAAGGCTGGTCCACGACTTCCCCCATGCACCAAAATGCGCAGAAAACTTCCGGGAGTCTATTTTTGGGCATCCGGACTCAGAAAAAGCAAGTAAATAGCCGTTTTTTGATCTTTTTCCGCGCTAAATCCAAATATTACCTCGGATTATCCTAAACCACTTTCTAAGTTCCGACAAAAATAGCCGAAGGGCAAGCTCAATCCAGAGGCCTCACAGAGTCCGTCCAACGAGTCCATTTGACGCGTTGCGGGTCCGACACACTAATAATAGGTATTCCACATCGTGGGTCATGGGAGAAGCTACACGGGGATCGGGGCTACTACACATACAGTCTGTTGGATTGTTATATGTAGTTAGTTTTGAGAGTTTTCTTTTGAGAGATTTATGTATTGTGAGGATCAGACTTGTACCATTTTGGAGTTGTATTTTCATATTTCAGTAGCTTACTTTCCTCGCTCTAATATCTGTATAGCTGTAGTATTATTTTTTGCAGGTTAGACGCTTCGCCTATGTGGGGCTTCCTGTATAAGCGGCGGATCTATTGGCGAGCCCGGGTCGCAGTTTCGACCTTGGGGCGTGACACGCTTATTTTACTTTTTTCGTTATCGATGACATATGAGCATTTGGTGACCACGTGCTTTGTGGTAAGGAGACCATAAGCGTGGAGGCGGTTACGGCGGCGCTTCTCTCGAATGAGATGCAAAAGATGACTTAGGAGTCCAGCATGCGGAGTCATGATACAACTTTAATAGTAAAAGCGAAGATGGATGTAAAAACATTGGCGACCGGAAGTAGACAAAAGAAACCGCTATCCGAGGTGAAGTGCTTCTATTGTCACAAGAAAGGTCACATTAAGTGCAATTGTCATAAGATTCAGGATGACTTGAATGAGCTAAAGCGACAGAAGGAAACAACTGTTACGGAACAGGACAAGGAGACGTCAGCGATGGCGCAGGCAGCAGAATCGGAAATGATCGATTCTGATGTGCTATATGCGGCGACTGGTGATACTAAAATTTCGGATGATGTATGGGTGTTTGATTCGGCATGTTCCTTTCACGTATGCCTCAAAAAGGAGTCTTTTGCTACCTATAAGGCGATAAAAGGTGGAAAAGCTCTTATGGGGAACGGGACAGCGTGCAAAGTTTTAGGAGTCGGCACGGTCAAAAATCGGATGCACGATGGAGTCGTAAGGACGTTGACAGGTGTATGATACGTTCTTGGTTTGAAGCGGAATTTGATCTCGTTAGGTGAGTTGGATTCGAAAGGTTGCAAAATTTTAGCTTCAGGTGGAGCTATGAGGGTCCAAAAATGAGATTGAGTCGTGTGCGTGGTGAACAAGCGCGGGAACCTGTATATTCTGAACGGGAGCACAATCAGAAACGAAGCGAAAGCAATTTGGGTTCCAAAGGTTCGCGAAGGCGCAATCGCTCAAGATGGAGTGGAGAATGCGGCAACATCGAGCGGCGGAGACAAGTTCAAGGTGGAGCTTGCGTGATGAGCTCGACGTAGCGGTTGAAGATTACAAATCAAACCAAGGTGGAGATTATTAGGATTTGGTTAGTTTTGTAATTAAATCTTATTTGGATTAGAATTAATATTTAAATTGGTAGGAGATAAATTAATTTAGATTTAAATATTAATTAGAATATGATTCCTATATATATATACTATAATTGGGTACGTTCTAGTTGATGCATTATATATAATGCATTAAGGTTTAAAATCTAAGCAAGAGTACGACTCAAGTTTTGAGGTGACCGCACTATGCAAAGAGAGAAGTCTTCTAGGTTTATAGAAGACGAGAGAAGGGTGAGAGAGATTCAGGAGGAGGGCTCGAGTTGAAGCTACTCTATTGTAGAAGAAGAGTCGATGTAATTCTTCTCTTGTTTAATGAATCTTATTTCACCCGCATATTTTCTGTTTTGGTTTTTTATCTCTTTGTAGTTGTATTTGTTCCAGTTCTATTGAGAAGACGAGTTTATGATAAAAATCTGATATGACATTTTCTCTACGGAATCCCAACTGTAGGTGGTATCGAAGTGGATTGCGGTATCGGAGCAGGTTACGGATTCACAGAATCTGATACCGGGGCGAGTACCGGATTCCCAATAGAGTCTTTAATTTTGATATAATAAAGTTGTAAAATTACAATCAAAAAATAATTATAGAACTAGTATTATCTTTTACTAAATCTACCAGCCAAATCATCCTAAAATTAACTCTGTAAGTGTTTTTTTTTTTTTTTCCAAACTCTTGCATTTGAAATTTTTATTTTTGCAACTACAGACTCTAAACTTTATTAAACTTTATTATATTATATACTTTATTAGACTTTAAACTTTATTAGTACATAGTCTTTTTTATCATATTGTCTCTCAATGGTATATCATATACAAAGTTTCATTAAACATTAAAATATAAAATAATATATATTTTCTTTTCAACTTCTTTTTTTTTTTTTTTTTTTGAAAAAAAATGAACAAGATTTTTGCAATTTGACTTTTAGGCCCCATTTGGTTAGGAAACAAAAGAGGGATAAGAAGTTTTCCTCCTCTTGTTTCCCAAATACAAATGTTGAGGGTGGGAACAACTGTTTGCCCCCTCGTTTCTCTCTCCAGACTTGATGCTGTTACCCTTTTTTTGTTTCCAACACATCTTCTTCCTCATCCATCTCTTACTCCTTTTGCCTCACCTCCTCCTCAGCCCTCTCAACTCTTCGAAACCCTAGTTGTGGTCGTGCGCTCTCCCCGAAGAACCCTTCGAACGATACCTGCATGGCCTTTGCGCTCGCTGCGAGCTTGTTGCCTTCCTCGACCTTGCGTGCTCCCTCGGCCTCCCCGAAGCAACCCTCTTCCTCTCTGTTTTCCAACCAAACGGTGTCCCGGGGTTTTCGTAACTCTCCATTCACCTCTCCGAACCACCTTGATGCCTTATCCGGCCGGAGGATCTTGTAAATCTGCCGCGAGTCCCGACCTCGGCAAGCTGTGGAATAGAGTTTGTACCCTCGGTCTTGCCCTCGCCCTGAACTGCTATTTTCGGCGCTCTAAACCTATCTTGTTGCTCGCCTCTTCCCTCTTGGGCATCTCGTTGCCTCTGGGGTATTCGTATGACGACGATCGTCCCGATCTTTAACCGGAGGCCGATCCGTTGCCTGCGGCTTGCGTATATCTGCCTCCAAATTAATTTGTAAGTTCGTTAAATTTGTGGGTTTTGTGATTTCTAACCTTTGATCCGAACTGTACAGTCCATAAGCTCGATTTTGGTTAACTCATTGCACAAAGAGTTGTGTGTAGAATTTGTATGTATTTGCTTGGGTCGCGTTGCACTGGTCTCTCGCCGGCTTCGTGCGACAGCCGTGTCGTGCGCGTTCTATTAAAGGTGTTGTAAACTGTGATTAAGCGACATTCTTGGTCCTCTGCAGACACTATAGATCCTGCAGATATCTCCTTATTGCATAAGGTTTTGTTATAACAAGATTTGTCTCTAAAATCTCAGTGTGCCTTATCCTTATTATTATTGTCTTTTACAATAATAACTATTTGTGATGACACATGTAATGTAATGTGATGCTATATGCCTCTCTTCATCCATGTGAATGCTATGCTCTAACTATGATATAATCTATTGACCACGGAGGATGTTTATTTTAACTGTTAATATTACATGTGGATAAATTTTGAATATATATATATATATATATATATATATATATATATATATATAGAGTTGGGCTGGAATGCTATTGATAGCACCAACCCAACTTTGCCACCCATTTTGTAGCCATTTGATCGCATTGAGATCCGTGTAGGCTCTTTAATGAAAAAAAGAAAAAAAAAAAAAGTAAAAAGTAAAAAGTTTTTCTTTTTAATTAAAGGGCTTGCACGAATCTCAATGCGATCCAATGGCTACAAAATGGATGGCAAAGTTCGGTTGGTGCTATCAATAGCATTCCAGCCCAACTCATATATATATATATATATATATATATATATATATATATATATATATATATATATATATATATATATATATATATATATATATATATATATATATACACCCAAAAGTGGGTGTAGAGGGTACACCCCACCCATCCAAGGGTGGGGATCTTTCCACCCATCACTTCGAAGTGATAGGTGGAATTCACCCCACCCTAGGATGGGTGGGGTGTATGATGTACACCCAAATTTGGGTGTACATCAAGCATTTCCCTATATATATATATATAGGGGCAATTTCCTACATACCCCTAAAAATTTTTCTGTTTTCAGATTTATCCCTCTTAGAAGGCTAATATTAAAACTATCCTTCTTACGTTCCAACTTCTTTTCAAAATACCCCTGAAGTTAAACTCTGTTAGTGTACCGTTTGAAACTGCCGTTATCTGTGTGTAATTACTATTTTGCCCTTTCAAATATACCCTAAACCCTAAACCCTAAACCCTAAACCCTAAAACCCTAAAAAATTCTAAACCCTAAACCCTAAAACCCTAAACCCTAAACCCTAAAACCTAAAAAAATCCTAAACCCTAAATCCTAAAACCCTAAACCCTAGAACCCTAAAAAAACCCTAAACCCTAAACCCTAAAACCCTAAAAAATCCTAAACCCTAAACCCTAAACCCTAAACCCTAAACCCTAAACCCGGTCAAAATAGGTATATCTGATAGTTTTCAACTCCGATTATTATTTAACTCTAGTTTAACCCTAATTACTTAACAAAGGGAAACGGTAGGGGTATTTTTAATAACGGTGGAACGTATGAAGGGTATATTGGAAAGAAAAAAATAAGAGGGGTAAATCAGATATTTCTTCATATTTCAGGGGTACACAGGTAATTATCCCATATATATATATATATATATATATATATATATATATATATATATATATATATATATATATATAATTGCAATCATATTTAGATGGGGTAAATATAAGTGTACACCCCATGAGGGGTGTATATCTTACATCCCACCTCATTCTGGGATGAAAGGAATTTTACTGATCACATGATGTGACCAGTAAAAAAACCACACCCTAGAATGAAGTGGGATGTAGAATGTACACCCTTTATGAGGTGTACATCTAGCATCCCCCGTTTAGATGTTTCAACATAAACGATATTTTCTATATTTAGATGTAGTTGTTTCAACCACTAACGATATTTTCTTAAAGAGAAGTGCTATGTACAAAATTTGTACGCTGACGAACGTTGTCATAAATGCATGATTGAGATAGGTTAATAATGCAATATACTTTCACACTAGTTGAAAATTATTTGAATCATATGACAGAACATATACATTACTATTCAAAATATGTACGAAATATTATAATTAGTAAGTTAGTAGGAAGTTGTGCAACCTACTCTTAGTACAACCTACCCCTATTATAAGTGGGAATCGTACGTGGCATTAATTGATGTTTGTGCTCAGAAGGCTCAGATCGTACGTGGCATTAATTGATGTTTGTGCTCAGGAGGCTCAGATCTTTATATTGACGTCAAACATTCCATTTTTTCAGCACTCTCCCTTATCTTTCTGCTCTCCCTTCTCAAAATCCAAAATCATTCTTTTCGGGTTTTTTTTTTTTTTTTTTTTTTTTTTGTTTTCGGTCAATGGAAGTATTAACCAACGACACCAGCAATGGCTGCGACGAGACTGTTCACATCTTCATGTTCCCAGTCCTGGCCTTCGGCCACATCGTCCCCTTCGTCCAGCTGTCGCGTAAGCTGCTCTCCGCCAAGCACCGACGTTCGCATCACCTTCCTCTCCGCCGCCGGCAATGTCCCCCGCATCACCGCCCTCCTCCCCCCTCCCCTTTCTTCTATGTATGTCGCCCCCCTCCCCACCTCCCCACCGTCCCCGGCCTCCTCCCCGGCGCGAAGCACCAACGCTGTCTCTGCTGACGGTGCTGAGCTCCTCAAACCTGGACCTCACCAAGCCCCAGGTCACGGACCTCCTCACCGGCCGCCCCCCGACTTCGTCATCACTGACTTCGCCACCCCCTACCCCCCCTCGCCGCCTCCTTCGGATCAAGATCCCCCCTTCTCCCGGCGCCATTTCTCCGCGCCGACTCGCCGACATGAAACCCGCCGGGTTCCCTGCCTCATCCCCCTTGCGTCCGTCCCCCGTTATCGAGCTGCCGACTTCTCCTGAAAGTAACATCACGGATCGGATCATTTTTTCTCTTAAAAGCTTTTCTTACATTTCAAGAATTTTGCAATGCAGGAGCTTCTACGGGCGGCCGTGCGTCTTCGACAGCGTGGCCGAAGTGCTCGGTGCCTCCGACGCCATGGTGGTGAAGACCTGCGTGGAGATGGAGGCGTATGTGAGTACCTGGAGGCGCAGTACGGCAAGCCGGTGCTCCTCGTGGATCGTCCCCGACGAGCCCCCGCAGGGCGACGACGAGCTCGAGCCGCGCTGGGCCGAGTGGCTCGGCCGCTTCGCCCCGGGCTCTTCGACAGCGTCGGCAGCGAGACCTTCTCTCCGACTCGAGGAGCTCCTCCTCGGCCTCGAAATGGCGGGTCGCCGTTCTCGTCGTGTGCTCAAGGAGGCGGGAGGAGACGAAGAGATTGAAGATACCGAAGGGTTCGAGAGAGGGTCCCGACGACGGTGCACCACGAGCTGCAGCAGCTGCTTCGTGTTCACCCGAGCGTATGCTTCGTGTTCCGCACTCGGTGCTGCTCGCGCAGACTGTGATGCTTCCTGAAGAAACCAGTTTCCTGAACGCGAAACTGTTCGCGGCGGAGATGGGGTCGGGGGCGAGGTGGAGAGGCGGGCTGAGGACGGGGGTTCTGGCGCGACGCAGTGTGCGCCGCGGTTAAGGCAGCGATGAGGGGATCACCGGCGGAGGCCCAAAGAGGGAGGGATTCCTGCTGGATCTCTGTTGCAGGGAAATAGATGGTCGAGTTACACGTTCATCGCGTTAAAAGATGCCTGTAGAAAGATTTGGTCCACCCTGCCTATATTGTCATCCGTTGAGCGTGCAATTAGTTTTTCTTTGTTAGTACTAAAATATGGTCCGTATTGTTGTTAAATAAGAGTTATAATTGATAATAAAACTTGTTTTAGAATTTTTATTTATTTATTCTGACGATA
>CM055065.1:6040592-6116517 GCA_029204045.2 Tillandsia leiboldiana
AGCTACACGGGATCGGGCTACTACACATACATCTGTTGGATTGTTATATGTAGTTAGTTTTTGAGAGTTTTTCTTTTGTGAGATTATGTATTGTGAGGATCAGACTGTACCATTTTGGAGTTTGTATTTTCATATTTTCAGTAGCTGCTTTCCTCGCTCTAATATCTGTATAGCTGTAGTAGTATTTTTTGCAGGTTACGCTTCGCCTATGTGGGGCTTCCTGTATAAGCGGCGGATCTATTGGCGAGCCCGGGTCGCAGTTTCGACCTGGGGCTGACACGCTTATTTTACTTTTTTCGTTATCGATGAATATGAGCATTTGGTGACCACGTGCTTTGTGGTAAGGAGACCATAAGCGTGGAGGCGGTTACGGCGGCGCTTCTCTCGAATGAGATGCAAAAGATGACTCAGGAGTCCAGCATGCGGAGTCATGATACAACTTTAATAGTAAAGCGAAGATGGATTAAAACATTGGCGACCGAAAGTAGACAAAAGAAACCGCTATCCGAGGTGAAGTGCTTCTATTGTCACAAGAAAGGTCACATTAAGTGCAATTGTCATAAGATTCAGTATGACTTGAATGAGCTAAAGCGACAGAAGGAAACAACTGTTACGGAACAGGACAAGGAGACGTCAGCGATGGCGCAGGCAGCAGAATCGGAAATATCGATTCTGATGTGCTATATGCGGCGACTGGTGATACTAAAAATTTCGGATGATGTATGGGTGTTTGATTCGGCATGTTCCTTTCACGTATGCCTCAAAAGGAGTCTTTTGCTACCTATAAGGCGATAAAAGGTGGAAAAGCTCTATTGGGAACGGGACAGCGTGCAAGTTTTAGGAGTCGGCACGGTCAAAAAATCGGATGCACGATGGAGTCGTAAGGACGTTGACAGGTGTATGATACGTTCTTGGTTTGAAGCGGAATTTGATCTCGTTAGGTGAGTTGGATTCGAAAGGTTGCAAAAGTTTAGCTTCAGGTGGAGCTATGAGGGTCCAAAAATGAGATTGAGTCGTGTGCGTGGTGAACAAGCGCGGGAACCTGTATATTCTGAACGGAGCACAATCAAAACGAAGCGAAGCAATTTGGGTTCCAAAGGTTCGCGAAGGCGCAATCGCTCAAGATGGAGTGGAGAATGCGGCAACATCGAGCGGCGGAGACAAGTTCAAGGTGGAGCTTGCGTGATGAGCTCGACGTAGCGTTTAAGATACCAATCAAACCAAGGTGGAGATTATTAGGATTTGGTTAGTTTTTTGTATTAATCTTATTTGGATTAGAATTAATATTTAAATTGTAGGAGATAATTAATTTAGATTTAAATATTAATTAGAATATGATTCCTATATATATATACTATAATTGGGTACGTTCTAGTTGATGCATTATATAATGCATTAAGGTTTAAAATCTAAGCAAGAGTACGACTCAAGTTTTGAGGTGACCGCACTATGCAAAGAGAGAAGTCTTCTAGGTTTATAGAAGACGAGAGAAGGGTGAGAGAGATCAGGAGGAGGCTCGAGTTGAAGCTACTCTATTGTAGAAGAAGAGTCGGTGTAATTCTTCTCTTGTTTAATGAATCTTATTTCACCCGCATATTTTCTGTTTTGGTTTTTTATCTCTTTGTAGTTGTATTTGTTCCAGTTCTATTGAGAAACGAGTTTATGATAAAAATCTGATATGACATTTTCTCTACGGAATCCCAACTGTAGGTGGTATCGAAGTGGATTGCGGTATCGGAGCAGGTTACGGATTCACAGAATCTGATACCGGGGCGAGTACCGGATTCCCAATAGAGTCTTAATTTTGATATAATAAAGTTGTAAATTACAATCAAAAATAATTATAGAACTAGTATTATCTTTTACTAAATCTACCAGCCAATCATCCTAAAATTAACTCTGTAAGTGTTTTTTTTTTTTTTTTTCCAAACTCTTGCATTTGAAATTTTTATTTTTGCAACTACAGACTCTAAACTTTATTAAACTTTATTATATTATATACTTTATTAGACTTTAAACTTTATTAGTACATAGTCTTTTTTATCATATTGTCTCTCAATGGTATATCATATACAAAGTTTCATTAAACATTAAAATATAAAATAATATATATTTCTTTTCAACTTCTTTTTTTTTTTTTTTTTTGAAAAAAAATGACAAGATTTTTGCAATTTGACTTTTAGGCCCCATTTGGTTAGGAAACAAAAGAGGGATAAGAAGTTTTCCTCCTCTTGTTTCCCAAATACAAATGTTGAGGGTGGGAACAACTGTTTGCCCCCTCGTTTCTCTCTCCAGACTTGATGCTGTTACCCTTTTTTTGTTCCAACACATCTTCTTCCTCATCCATCTCTTACTCCTTTTGCCTCACCTCCTCCTCAGCCCTCTCAACTCTTCGAAACCCTAGTTGTGGTCGTGCGCTCTCCCCGAAGAACCCTTCGAACGATACCTGCATGGCCTTTGCGCTCGCTGCGAGCTTGTTGCCTTCCTCGACCTTGCGTGCTCCCTCGGCCTCCCCGAAGCAACCCTCTTCCTCTCTGTTTTCCAACCAAACGGTGTCCCGGGGTTTTCGTAACTCTCCATTCACCTCTCCGAACCACCTTGATGCCTTATCCGGCCGGAGGATCTTGTAAATCTGCCGCGAGTCCCGACCTCGGCAAGCTGTGGAATAGAGTTTGTACCCTCGGTCTTGCCCTCGCCCTGAACTGCTATTTTCGGCGCTCTAAACCTATCTTGTTGCTCGCCTCTTCCCTCTTGGGCATCTCGTTGCCTCTGGGGTATTCGTATGACGACGATCGTCCCGATCTTTAACCGGAGGCCGATCCGTTGCCTGCGGCTTGCGTATATCTGCCTCCAAATTAATTTGTAAGTTCGTTAAATTTGTGGGTTTTGTGATTTCTAACCTTTGATCCGAACTGTACGTCCATAAGCTCGATTTTGGTTACTCATTGCACAAAGAGTTGTGTGTAGAATTTGTATGTATTTGCTTGGGTCGCGTTGCACTGGTCTCTCGCCGGCTTCGTGCGACAGCCGTGTCGTGCGCGTTCTATTAAAGGTGTTGTAAACTGTGATTAAGCGACATTCTTGGTCCTCTGCAGACACTATAGATCCTGCAGATATCTCCTTATTGCATAAGGTTTTGTTATAACAAGATTTGTCTCTAAAATCTCAGTGTGCCTTATCCTTATTATTATTGTCTTTTACAATAATAACTATTTGTGATGACACATGTAATGTAATGTGATGCTATATGCCTCTCTTCATCCATGTGAATGCTATGCTCTAACTATGATATAATCTATTGACCACGGAGGATGTTTATTTTAACTGTTAATATTACATGTGGATAAATTTTGAATATATATATATATATATATATATATATATATATATATATAGAGTTGGGCTGGAATGCTATTGATAGCACCAACCCAACTTTGCCACCCATTTTGTAGCCATTTGATCGCATTGAGATCCGTGTAGGCTCTTTAATGAAAAAAAGAAAAAAAAAAAAAGTAAAAAGTAAAAAGTTTTTTCTTTTTAATTAAAGGGCTTGCACGAATCTCAATGCGATCCAATGGCTACAAAATGGATGGCAAAGTTCGGTTGGTGCTATCAATAGCATTCCAGCCCAACTCATATATATATATATATATATATATATATATATATATATATATATATATATATATATATATATATATATATATATATATATATATATATATATATACACCCAAAAGTGGGTGTAGAGGGTACACCCCACCCATCCAAGGGTGGGGATCTTTCCACCCATCACTTCGAAGTGATAGGTGGAATTCACCCCACCCTAGGATGGGTGGGGTGTATGATGTACACCCAAATTTGGGTGTACATCAAGCATTTCCCTATATATATATATATAGGGGCAATTTCCTACATACCCCTAAAAATTTTTCTGTTTTCAGATTTATCCCTCTTAGAAGGCTAATATTAAAACTATCCTTCTTACGTTCCAACTTCTTTTCAAAATACCCCTGAAGTTAAACTCTGTTAGTGTACCGTTTGAAACTGCCGTTATCTGTGTGTAATTACTATTTTGCCCTTTCAAATATACCCTAAACCCTAAACCCTAAACCCTAAACCCTAAAACCCTAAAAAATTCTAAACCCTAAACCCTAAAACCCTAAACCCTAAACCCTAAAACCCTAAAAAATCCTAAACCCTAAATCCTAAAACCCTAAACCCTAGAACCCTAAAAAACCCTAAACCCTAAACCCTAAAACCCTAAAAAATCCTAAACCCTAAACCCTAAACCCTAAACCCTAAACCCTAAACCCGGTCAAAATAGGTATATCTGATAGTTTTCAACTCCGATTATTATTTAACTCTAGTTTAACCCTAATTAACTTAACAAAGGGAAACGGTAGGGGTATTTTTAATAACGGTGGAACGTATGAAGGGTATATTGGAAAGAAAAAAATAAGAGGGGTAAATCAGATATTTCTTCATATTTCAGGGGTACACAGGTAATTATCCCATATATATATATATATATATATATATATATATATATATATATATATATATATATATATATATATATAATTGCAATCATATTTAGATGGGGTAAATATAAGTGTACACCCCATGAGGGGTGTATATCTTACATCCCACCTCATTCTGGGATGAAAGGAATTTTACTGATCACATGATGTGACCAGTAAAAAAACCACACCCTAGAATGAAGTGGGATGTAGAATGTACACCCTTTATGAGGTGTACATCTAGCATCCCCCGTTTAGATGTTTCAACAATAAACGATATTTTCTATATTTAGATGTAGTTGTTTCAACCACTAACGATATTTTCTTAAAGAGAAGTGCTATGTACAAAATTTGTACGCTGACGAACGTTGTCATAAATGCATGATTGAGATAGGTTAATAATGCAATATACTTTCACACTAGTTGAAAATTATTTGAATCATATGACAGAACATATACATTACTATTCAAAATATGTACGAAATATTATAATTAGTAAGTTAGTAGGAAGTTGTGCAACCTACTCTTAGTACAACCTACCCCTATTATAAGTGGGAATCGTACGTGGCATTAATTGATGTTTGTGCTCAGAAGGCTCAGATCGTACGTGGCATTAATTGATGTTTGTGCTCAGGAGGCTCAGATCTTTATATTGACGTCAAACATTCCATTTTTTCAGCACTCTCCCTTATCTTTCTGCTCTCCCTTCTCAAATCCAAAATCATTCTTTTCGGGTTTTTTTTTTTTTTTTTTTTTTTTGTTTTCGGTCAATGGAAGTATTAACCAACGACACCAGCAATGGCTGCGACGAGACTGTTCACATCTTCATGTTCCCATTCCTGGCCTTCGGCCACATCGTCCCCTTCGTCCAGCTGTCGCGTAAGCTGCTCTCCGCCAGCACCGACGTTCGCATCACCTTCCTCTCCGCCGCCGGCAATGTCCCCCGCATCACCGCCCTCCTCGCCCCCTCCCCTTTCTTCTATGTCGCCCCCCTCAACCTCCCCACCGTCCCCGGCCTCCTCCCCGGCGCCGAGAGCACCAACGCTGTCTCTGCTGACGGTGCTGAGCTCCTCAAGGTAGCCCTGGACCTCACCAAGCCCCAGGTCACGGACCTCCTCACCGGCCGCCGCCCCGACTTCGTCATCACTGACTTCGCCACCCCCTGGCTACCCCCCCTCGCCGCCTCCTTCGGGATCAAGACCCTCCACTTCTCCGTCTTCTCCGCCATCGCCATAGCCTACCTCGCCGTCCCGGCGCGCCGCCCCCATGGGCGTCCAGCGCCGACCATCGACGACCTCATGAAACCCCCAGCCGGGTTCCCTGCCTCATCCCCCTTGCGCTCCGTCCCCCGTTACCAAGCTGCCGACTTCTCCTACATCTTCAAGTAAACATCACGGATCGGATCATTTTTTATCTGCTAAAGCTTTTAAAAATAACTTTCTTGGCTAATTCAAACCGCCGGGTTGTTTTGCAATGCAGGAGCTTCTACGGGCGGCCGTGCGTCTTCGACAGCGTGGCCGAAGTGCTCGGTGCCTCCGACGCCATGGTGGTGAAGACCTGCGTGGAGATGGAGGGGCCGTATGTGGAGTACCTGGAGGCGCAGTACGGCAAGCCGGTGCTCCTCGTGGGACCCATCGTCCCCGACGAGCCCCCGCAGGGCGACGACGAGCTCGAGCCGCGCTGGGCCGAGTGGCTCGGCCGCTTCGCCCCGGGCTCCGTCGCGTTCTGTCCTTCGGCAGCGAGACCTTCCTCGCCGACTCCGCCGTCGAGGAGCTCCTCCTCGGCCTCGAAATGGCGGGGTCGCCGTTCCTCGTCGTGCTCAATTTTCCCAAGGACGGGGAGGAGACGAAGAGATTGAAGATACCGGAAGGGTTCGAGGAGAGGGTGAGGGGGAGAGGGACGGTGCACACGGGGTGGGTGCAGCAGCAGCTGCTTCTGCGGCACCCGAGCGTGGGCTGCTTCGTGTTCCACGCCGGGCTGAGCTCGGTGCTGGAGGCGATCGTGGCGGGGCCGCAGCTGGTGATGCTGCCGCAGAAGGGCGACCAGTTCCTGAACGCGAAACTGTTCGCGGCGGAGATGGGGGTCGGGGTCGAGGTGGAGAGGCGGGCTGAGGACGGGGGGTTCGGGCGCGACGCAGTGTGCGCCGCGGTGAAGGCAGCGATGGAGGGGATCACGGCGGAGGCCCACAAGAAGTGGAGGGAGTTCCTGCTGGACGAAGAGTTGCAGGGAAAGTTCACGGTCGAGTTCGTTCACAAGTTAAAGATGCTCTGTCGCAAATAGATTTGGTCCACCCTGCCTACCACGTCATCCGTTGACCGCGCCAATTAGATTGCTTTCTTTGTTAGTTGCCTAAAATATTGCCTGCAATAATGGGCACCTTGTCATGTTGTTGTGTTATTATTGTAATCTCAAGTTAATTACGTCTTGTGGTCCTTATTGTTGTTAGAATAAATTTTAATATTTGATAATAAATTTTTAGAATTTTTATTTATTTATTCTGACGAATATTTAAAATGTTTAAATTAGATTGAAATTATCAAACTATCTTTATTAACTTCTTTTTTTTATTAGTAAATTGTACAGATTTTAGAATATTTGAAGAATTTTTTGAAAACTAATAAGAATATTTTGGTTAATAAGGAATATATTCAAAAGTTTCAAAGTTTTCGAGAATATATTAATTATTATTAAAAAAAATTAAATAAAATAAAAATAAAATTATATAGTAGTTAAATATAATTTTTTGAACTATAGAATAGTAAAGTAAAAAATAAATTAAGTCGCTGACACTGAAAATTAAAATTATAAATCTATTAATTAATATTTTCTACACGCACGTGGTGTGTTTTAATCCAAAATTTTCGGAATCATGATCCAACATTATAACAAGCAATTTTAGAGATACTAGAAGGACTTGACTCGTGGGCTGCATTTGGTAAGGAAATAATATTTGAAAGAATAAATATTTTTATTTTAAAATATTTATTATTTTAGGATATAGAGAAAAAAAAATTTATGTTTGGTTTGATATTTTCTTATTCCTTAGAATAGCAAATATCTTATTTGGTAATTTTATTAAGAATAATAAAAGATAGTACAAATGGTTGATTAAAATTTTTTAAAATATCAAAAATATCTTTATCTATATATTTTACGTATAAAATATTTAATATATATACAATAATGCATACAAAAATAATATAATTTTTTAATATAAAATAATTAAAATTTTAAATCTGATGCTATTATAATCATATTATTATATAAAGTATTTCAATATTAATATATAACATACATCAATAATAATATATAAAAATATTTCAAAAATATTATATAAAAATAAATAAAGACAATATATTTTAGAATAACAAATAATATAAATATTTAATGTAAAAAAATTATATATTATATAATATATTTAATAAAAATATAAATAATATATAATATAATATATAAATAATATATAATATAATATATTATATAATATATAAATATTATATATTTAATATATTTATTATCTTATATAATATTTTTTATATTATATGACTATATGGTATATTTTAGAATAACATATAATAATAATAATAATAAGAATAATAATAATAATAATAATAATAATAATAATAATAATAATAATAATAATAATTATTATTATTATTATTATTATTATTAAAGTATATTATAAGATATTTTAAAATATTATAAAATTATTTATATAATATAGCCATACTTTTATATTTTTTTATTATCTTTAATAAACTAATTATTAATTGAGAATAATTCTATTCTTTTAAAATAATTGAATAATTATTTCCGGGTTAATCTAGGTAATAGAATTATCTAGAATAATCCGGTTTAATCGGAATAGTTATTATTGTCATTTTTTTGCCTCGTTCTACGGAATAGCGAAGATAGCTTTCGTTATTTCCGATTTATTTCAAAATCGAACGATGCAGTTTTATAAATAGTTCTTGACGAAGGACCGACGGAGGGCTTTGGAACTAAGGAAAAGAGACAACCAACACATACATCCACAGCACAAAAGAAAATAAATAATAATAAAAAGACAAGGAAGGAACAATATATATATATATATATATATATATATATATATATATATATATATATATATATATATATATATATATATATATATATATATATATATATATATATATATAATTGGGCTTTAATATTTTTAGAAGTACTAAATTATTAGTGTTTATAGGTTTTTAGCTCTTGGATGAAAAGATGTGTGGTTAGAATGATAGTGGGGCCCCTTGGGTTAAGTGAGTGGTTGGTTAAATAGAATAATTTAAGAGATAAAATTAGTCAAAATGATAGATTTATCGGTAGAAAACTTACAAGTATTAATTGCTTGGTGCTTGTATAAGCATAGTAGCCGGACTCTCTCTCTCTCTCTCTCTCTCTCTCTCTCTCTCTCTATATATATATATATATATATATATATATATATATATATATATATATACAAATATATATATACAAATACCAAGCAATTGGTTCTTGTAAGTTTTCTACTGTTATATCTATCTTTTTGACTAATTTCATCTCATTCTATTTTACCACCACTCACTTAACCCAATAGGTCCACTATCATTCTAACCATACATCTTTTCATCTAAAGGTTAAAAATCTATCAGTATCAATGACTTTGTACTTTTAAAAACATAGAAACTTAATTTTATATATATATATATATATATATATATATATATATAGAGAGAGAGAGAGAGAACTAGGCTACTATACTATTAATAGCATCAAATCATTAGTGCTCGTTGGGCCCAAACAATCATTCCAAAATATTTAAACTCAGTTATTATTACTTATGTGCATGGTCTTTTATAAACCAATTACAATTCTATTTCCATCTGATGTCGGACTATTGGGTTGCTACAAACTATCTCTATTTAGGCTTGACGTTCTTGTCAGTCCAAACACACACATACTGTCACGCCCCCGGCCGAAACTACGACCCGGGCTCGCCAACAGATCCCCCGCCCATACGGGAACCCCCGCATGGACGAAGCGTCCAACCAGCAAAAGATAATACTACCAACTATACAGATCTCAGAGATGAAAATAACCGCTATAATAAAATCTGAAACACTGTACAACTGAAATAAAGATACAATATCCATCTCCCAAGATAATAATACAAGCAGAATCTATCTGTACAACATCTATGAATCCAAAAAGGGAGGTAAACTAAAATAATAATACATCAGCGTACAAAAAAATCCCACAATCTGGGATTGTACATCTATCTCACCAAAATGAACTACACTGGTAGGGATCTATCTCTTGACTTCCTGTCCTTGGTCCGTCACGCCAGCTAGAGCAGGAACGGAGGAAAAAGTCTCGGCAAACCTGTCACCGACAGAGGGTGTGAGAACTACATCCTACATTAGTTCTTAGTGGGTACCGTCTCCAAAACCAACGGTCTGCCCACTAAGTCTACTGGAGGCATAAGATAACAGAAATACTGAAAATGATAAAAAGCTGAAAATAACTCTACAACTATCATGCCTCTATCTACTATGCTCAAATGGTGATACAGATGAAAATAATGCATCGACTCTATCCCAATATGCTCAATCAACCTAATCACACTGACTGCCACATAAGGTACAGTCAAACCTGCACCCACCTATTGCCATTACATCCACGGAGGATTGAACTTACATAGGGCGTCCCACACGGACTGCGTCGACAAGTCGCGATAGCAAAGCAACAGGTCCAGCTCCGGAGCAGCACTCGAGGGGAACGATCCCACCGAGGAAAGTCTCCGCGCATCTCTGTCGAGCTCAATATGGCTCATGCAGACTATAGTCCAAATCCACGATCAATCAAATTGACAATGTCCAACTCACAACACTAACCCACTGGCCGGAGGTACTCAACAACCGGGACCACCGTCAACCCAACGACTCCCAAAATAGGACATCAAACTCAACATGCTATAACTCACTGGCTAAAGGTACTCCACAGCCGACGACAATGAAAGGTCCGAAAACTCCGAAAGACTAGAACCTACAATCCAAATCAAACAAGAACAGGCTCTAGGCTTAGCCTCTCGTTCTTCTCGACCCAAAGAACAAAACAACCCTTAGAACCCAGATCACTCGAACCCACTCCGGTGAGAAAGTTTACAGGAAAAGGTGATATTTATTATTGAAAATCATTTTCACTCGAACCCCCTCGGGGTGAGGACTAATAGTAGTTCCTTTTTATAAAACCATCTTGATTCAAAAAAACCTATTTTAATGAATTTTAGCTCTTTAAGACAAATCAGTTAGAAAATAAGTTTTATTCCCAAATCCTGAAGGGCTAATGCTTTCGCCCAATCAAATAAGGATAGGCTCTGGCAACCCTTCGACATTTGGAAAGAAAATATTGGTTTACTGAAATCATGTGTGTCTAAAAAGATTTTGGGTTCAAGATCCTGCTATCATCAGTAACTACTGCCACGAACACAGTGACGACAAATAGATCGGAGAAAACTTGACAACTTGGGACCACCGTTTACCCAAACGGCTCCCGACACTAGTACAAGACTAGCCACAGCTACCAGACTCCACTCGGCCCCCAAGTACGAGTGCAACATGCATCTCACACTAAAAGAAAGCCTGATCACTCGGCCCACTACCCGTGCGAGAAAAACACTATGTCTAAGGAATAAGGATGTAAAGTGTGGATGTCTAAAGGATAAAAGAACCTAGCCCAAGTGAGGGTTCTCTACTAGTCTGGTTTACACATGCAACATATGACTGGGTGCTAGGTCAAAGTCCAGTAATTCTAGAAACATCATGATACAATAATATTAGCACCTATTCTAGCATGCTGAAAGCTAATATACTAGAATTAGTGGAAAATATGCAGTTTGGAGAAAAATCAAACCAACCCACCTGGAACGCACTGATCCGTAGTCCGATTAAGCTGAAACTGAATGTGCGTTCCTCAGGTTCTCACGGTTCCAACGAACCTAAAAGCTCCAGAAAACTCCTCCCGGATAAACGGTGGGGCTCAAAATACCAAGTGCGGCTCAACGGTCCACTGCAAAATTTACCGAGCGCATCAGCGATGTGTAGAAGCCAAACCGTACACAATTTTTATCCGGAACTAAAAAGCAAGATGCTCACCTCGATCGTAAGAAGGGGTCCCAACTTTTCCTTTCTCAGCCACAGTCCAAAATCCCAGCAAAACTGATATAGAAAGCCGAATGTCGCGATGGGTTCAACCGTAGATTTCAGCACCAAAACCTTGTAGTAGAGCTCCAAAGACAGGAAAAGTTCCCCTTCGAAATGCCTTCAGAAAAATCCAAGAAAGGTACAGTTGTGTTCCTCTCAAATCTTAGATGGAGATCAACTCCAAAAACATCCAATTCCGCCAACAAACGGCCGAGAAAAGCATAAAAGCTCCCCACTGTCCCAAAATATTGACATAAACATAGCTTGAACTTCCAACCTTAATCGGAGGCCTTTTCATAGGGAATTATCCACATCTCACAAAAAGGAACTTTCTCACATTGAAATTAAGAAGATGTCCCAGCTTGAAATTCTGAAAAAGACCTAATATTCTCAAAGTTATTCTCAAACCAAGGCTCAATGCTCAATGGAGCAATCAAAATCTGCATTGCTGCAATCCCTAAAATAGAGCTGAGAAGATCAATAATGTTACCTGGTCAAATGTGCTCCAAATCCAGCAATAGAGGTGCCATTGGATTTCTTGTCGAGAGTAAATATAAATTGAGCAAAAAAATTCCAAAATTCATGCACGGATGAAGAAGAAAACCCATAAATATTATGAACTATCCAACAAGTTCAATCTGTGCACGAATGCAGCAAAGTGTTCCAATGATGGTAAATAAACCCTAATAAAAACTCAGATCCAAGGGAAATGGTATATACCAATGTTGTAGATCTTTGAGTCCTGAAAAGTTTTCCAAAAAAAACCGTCCAAAACTCCTATCCTACTGTACAGAGCAGCCAAAACACTGAGGACTGTTCATAATCCCAAGCTGAAACAAAGGGTCCCAAAGATGGGATAAAAACTCTGAGAAATATCATAATCTAGGTGAAGGGTTGAATACCAAAATCGTAGGCCTGCCTCTTGTGAAGGTGCAAAACCAAAAATTAGGTCAAAACTCCTTCTGGTTAGCTCTGTGAAATTTTTGCACTGAAACGCGACGAAGAGGTTCACAAATAGCAACAATGGTGAAGCTTGCTTCTTGGAGAAGATGATGGTGAAACAACTTCTTGGGTCCTCCCATTTGCTGGTGAAGATGAAGAGGATGAAGGTGGGGATGTTATGTGGAAGTCTCTCCAAAAACCCAAGTGCCAAAAGAGGTGGAAGAAGGAGAAAGATCTTCTTTTAAATAAGAGAAGAAGAAAAATAAGAGAAAATGGGGGAGGGAGAAGTTACTGTTCAAGCTACAGTAACAGACCGGCCCAGCTCCGCACGAGGGCCCGCCACGCGTCGCCCATCAGACCGCTCCGCCAACCCGCGCCAATGGCTGGATGTCGTGCCACGCGTCGCCACTAGAGAGGCTGACCGCAAACCGGAGGGAACCAAATGCAGGGCGCCACGTGTCCACGTGCGCACCCTGTGCGCCCCGCGCCCGTGCGGTGGTTGGCTTCGGCCAATCGCCGCGAGCCACGTGGCCTGGCGCGCGGTCCACGGCGGGGTGCACGCAGCGCTGACTGCGCCGTGACCTGCGCCGCCGCCCGACCAATCACAATGCACCACGCGTCCGCTGCGCCTCTTCGCTGGTCTCGGTGCACGCTAAGTGGGCCGTGGACCGGCCCACCTCCAAAATAGGCCCAGTAGGCCCATTTTGCTCGAAAATAGTTGATTTTTACCGTTTTCGCACGCTGAGTCCATTTTTGGCGTCCGTTAGACACAAAACGAGCTCGGTACACTAAAAATAAGTGTTTTCTCACTACCAACCACCCAGACAAGTCGCACAGAAATTCGGGACACCACACATACAACCCTAGATCACCAGGCGATGTGAGACTTGTCTTGCTAGCATTGTCATTCAGACTTGTCTCGCTAGCCTTCTCATTCAGACCCTGACATAAACTATTATCTTGTCCTTCAGACCCTTACTCAGCCGTGACTCGTCACACACTTTTCGGCTGGTGATTGACTCTGATACCAAATGTAATGATCCGAACCACTAGCAATAATAACTCGTTGGGCCTAAGCAACCGGCTCAAAATATTTAAGTCTAGTTATTATTACTAATGTGCATGGTTTTTTATAAACCCAATCACAATCCTATTTCCATCCGATGTGGGACTATTGGTGTGGTGACTCGAATCCCAGTGGATGTTGGCCACGTGGTCAACGGCATGTAGACACCTATTTTTATGTGTCGAGTACGTTTGCATGTCAAACGGACGCGAGAAACGGACTCAGCGTGAAAAACCGAACAAAACACATATTTTTTGTGGTTTGGAAGGATTCAGGCACCCAAATACATGTTTTAGGTGCCCGGGAGTTGGCGCATGAGGCCGCGGACCACGGGTCAACCGGGACACGTGTCGCACTGTGATTTGCGCGGCATGGGACATGTGGCGGCCAGCGATTGGATCGGCCTTGCGGACGCGGTGGGCTCGGCGCAGTCAACGCGGGCACACCATACTGCCGCCACGTGGCACGCTGTGATTGGCTGGCGCCTACCAACCTATCGGAGGGACACGTGGCGCGCTGTGGATGCGCGATCGGGGTTTTGGGCGCACCCTGGATGGGCGCCACGTGTCCGGGCGCACCCCTACTATTTTCGGGTGCCCGAAACCTGGGGTTTGAGCTGAGTTTTGGCAGATTTTCTTTGTGGCTGTAAAAGGGGAGCTTCTCTTCCATTTTAGAGGTTTTATTGGATCTTGTTTCGACCAGAGGTTGGTCTTCTCCACTCTTCCACCATTGTTGGCCACTTTTAAATAGATTTGAGAGCTTCTTCTTCTTCTTCTTTTTCCTCCATTAGCAAGCTCCAAGCTCCCTACATTTGCTGGCAGTTTCGTCGACAAATCTTCCCGAGCTTCTCCTGGACAGATTTTTTGGAGCTTTGAACTGATTTTTGGAGGGGGGCTTCTTCTCAGGATGATCTACAAGTTTGGTAGAGGTGACCACCCTCCATTCCAACTTACACTGAGGTATCTCTAACCATCTTTGGAGCCCTTGTGCACAGGGCAGTTTTCTGGACATTATTGGGTATTTATGGATTTTCTTTGTCTTATTCTTATGAAATTAAGGATTTAAAGGCTTAAGATTGCTCTAGACTTCAATATGAACAAGTGGACACCTTGTTTTGGAATTTTGAAGGTATTTTGTACAAGTTATTCTTCTCTCTTTGTAACCCTATGTACAGAATTACAGCATGCAGTTTCTTATGAACCCCTTTGTGTTGTTTAGCTTTGGGGAGACATTTTGTGGAGACCTTAGCATTTTTATGGAGATGTAAGAGCTTGATCACATCTTTATGATTATGGTGAGCAACTTTCCTTTTGGTTTTACCTTGTGATCATGTTTGGTTTAGCATCTATATTGAGATGAACTCGAAGCTGATTTTTGAGGAAGAGTTGGACATCACTTGGGAGATTCAGCCTTTTGATTATTCTTAGCTTTTAAGGAGAGCTTTTATTGGCTTCTTGGGTGTTCCTACGTTGGAGGAGAACTTAAGAACCAAGTTTGGCATCATTTCGTTGTGGTATGAGTGCGGATTGTGCACCTTTTCGCTTATAGTTTAGTTGCTAGATTTTCTACGCCTGAGTTGGTGTTTTTGCAATTGCGCTCAATCCGGCAGGAGGTTTCGAGAGTTTTTCAGTTCGTTGGAACCGTAGGAGCCTGAGAATCGAGCACGGCAAGTTTTAGCCCGATCGGATTCCAAATCAACAAGTTCTAGGTGTTGGATTTTTTTCAAAATCAACGAACTTTTTATTACATTTATTGATGTAGTTTTCAGCATGCTAGCGGTAGTGCTTCCTATTGATGTTTATGATAGTTTTAGAGTTGCGAAACTCTGACTAGCACCCCTGTCATATGCCGCATTATATTTGACCAGACTCTAGAAAACTCTTAACTTGGATATTTTTTATCTGTATTCAAACCTTCTATGCTACTTACATATTTCCCTTAGACTCTGAGTTTGTCCTCGCCCTGGTTGAGGGCTAAGTGGTCAGGATGATGTAGGATTCATTTTTGCGCTCGTGCCTAGGGGCTGAGTGGAGTCTGGTAGTTGAGGCTAGATCTTGTTCTAGTGTCGGGAGCCTTTGGGGTAGACGGTGGTCCTGGGCCGTTGAGTGTTTTTCGGCCGGTGTTGTTGGGAGTCGTTGGGGTAGACGGTGGTCACGGGCCGTAAAGTATTTTTCGGCTGGTGTTGTTGGGAGCCGTTTGGATAGACGATGGTCCCAGGCCGTTGAGTGTTTTCTGGCTGGTGTTGTTAGCTGTTGGGCTTGTGACTTTTCGATCTAGTGATCGCGGCTTTGGCCTTTTGCCTGCTATATACTCGACTTAGTTATGTTCCTCGAGTAGGGTCTCACCCCTAGAGTGCCACTCCAGAGTAGGTGGCTGGATTGATATTGGAGTATGATTCCACGTTGGCGATACACAGGTGTTAGTGTGACCGGCTGTGATGGTTGTGCGGGTGGGATCGGGTATAGTGTCGGTCGGTTGATCAGGTTGATTGAGTATCTTGAGATTGAGTAGTTGCATACTATCATCTGTTTCACCCTTTGAGCATCATTGATAGAGGCATGATAGCTGTAGATTTTATTCCAGCATACTTCCTTTCTACTTACAGCAGTTCTGTTATCTTATGCCTCTAATAGACTTAGTGGGTAGACCGTTGGTCTTGGAGATGATCTCCACTAAGAACTACTGTTTGATATAGTTCTCACACCCTCCACTGGTAACTATTTTTCAGAGATCCTATTTTTTATTCCTACACCAGCAGTTCCTTCTGATCGAGAATAAGGAGTCGCGAGCTAGATCCTTACCCATACTTGAGGAGAGTATACGGAGGTCCCTGTTTCAATATTTGGACCTGATAGTATTGTACAGTCTGTATTTTATTTCATTGTACTCTGTTGAGAGTTGACTATATATTTGAGGGATGATTATCTATATGAAATGATAGTTGTACAGTATTGTGAGTTCTTCTCAGTCAAACTCTCGTGACCGTCCGGCTTACAATAGCCGGATCAGGATATGGAGGTAGAGAGAGAGAGAGAGAGTTTGGCCTAGAGTAGCTGAACCGAAATGTAGAGATAGGGATTTGACACGGCTAAGGAGACGATTAGAAATTATATTGCTTGAGAAAAGGGTTACAAGAGGAACTGGTAGCCAATTACAATTAAAATTACTCCTAGGAAAGCAGTAATATAGATATGAAAGATATGAAAAGCAGGGGTGGTCATGGGCTTACGAGGTTGCAGGACCCCTTTTTTTTCGATGGTTCGTGTATTTATACACTCTCGAACTATGCGTATAATCGCCGATTTGAATAATTGGCGTGATTTGGAGAGAATTATCGTAAATTTCTCAACTACTTTTTTAGTTGATTTTCCTTAATAGAATAGTAGTCATTTTTCCGTCCAGGTTTATTCCCTTATCGACGCGCCGAAGCGTGATCTTCGGCGCTTTCCTATGCGGGCCGCAACTTTTTGGCCCAACAATCTTCTTGGCACGCTCAGTGGGACACTCAGGTAACTCTTACCATTCCTACCACAAAAATATCATAAGACAATAACTTGAACCTCAGGAGTAGAGTTGTTCCCAGACATACCTGGAACGACCAATCTAGTAACGTCGGACACGCGGACGACCCGCCACCAATGATACCAGAGGCCCCTGAGAGTAGCGGGAGGTCGACACTAGAGGAGCTGACCTTATCTCAGTTATTCGGGCAAATGGCCTGAATGCTAGAAGCCTTCGAGAGGACTCAACGGTCCCTCGAAAGAAAAAGTCAGGCGCAAGGCGCCCAGGTCGACTCGATGTTGGCCGCAGTAGCGACCTCGAATGAGAATATGGCTTGTATCGGGCAAGCGTTGACCCAAGATAAGCCATACAATGGAGGATTTGCCTCCACATTACCTCAGCAATTGCCGACGCAATCGGTTATGATGGCCACGGCAATGCCGACAGTGCAACCACAAGAAGTTGCACCGTCGGCGGCTATTTATCAAGTGACGCAGCTGCTGGGGGCAGTACAGCCGCAAGAAGCCCCGAGCCAGATGGGAGCGAGGTCGATGGGGCAGAACATCGGCCATCAACAAGAGAACTATTGGGGGACTCCTCTGCCTCCCTAGCTGTCGTTCGTTTACTCTTAGGCTGGGGGTAGGAACGGCGGGCAGGTCCCTCCGCAGGGACCACCTCAGGACCAGGCTAGCTAATACGGGCCGCTAACTCCACCAGCACAACCGGTGGCCCCAGTACCTCTCGCCGAACTCGCCGAAATGGCTCGGGGGAGGCATGCCGGGCAGGTCCCTCCGCAGGGACCACCTCAGAACCAGGTCGGCCAATACGGGCCGCCACCTCCACCAGCGCAGCCGGCGGCTCCGATATCTCAGGCCGGGCTGGCCGAAAGGGCTGGGGGCAGTAACGCAAGGCAGGTCCCTCCGCAGGGACCGCCTCAAAATCAGGTTGGCTAATACGGGCTGCCATCTCCACCAGCACAACCGGCGGCCCCAACACCTCAAGTGGGGCTCACCGACATCCACGCCTATATGGAGGAGATCATCCGCAACACCTTCGGCATAGAGGCCAGGCCGGCAATGCAGCCAATGTTTAGATCTCTGTATCCTTCTCATATCGATATGGATCATCTGTACCCAGCCAACTGGAAGATGCTAAAGTTCGACAAGTTCTCGGGCGAAGAGAACGAAAACATCGTCGAGTATATTGCTCGATTCACGGCCCAATGCCGAGAGGCGACCGCTAGCCCATTCTTAAAGATGAGGCTTTTTAGTATGTCGTTTACAAAGGCGGCGTTCTTGTGGTATACCAGCCTACCCCATAACTCCGTCTAGGATCAGGACGAGCTGGAAGTGAAATTCCACGAGTAGTTCTATCGGGCAGTTCCCGAGCTATCGATTGCCGATATAGCATCGTATCAGCAGAATGTCGGAGAAACGGTCGAAGAATACCTCAACCGTTTTAAGATGGCAAGGAATCGATGCTTTGTTATGATGCCCGAGGCCGAGTTCACCAAAATCGCATTCAACGGCCTGCACTTCAAGACACGCGGCCATTTCGAGGGTCGATACTTTTCAAATTATTTTGATTTGGGAGTTTGGGTTGCTCAATATGAGCAATTCCAGAAAGATAACAATAAGGAGCGGTCGAAATGGGGTCGCGGTCAAGACTGGAGGAAGCCGAAGGAGCACAACGTCTCCTTCGTCGAACGAAACTCGGATCACGGAGAGTCGAGAGAAATGAGCGAAAATGAGTCTTCGGTCGAAGAGGCCAAAGTGTGCGCGGCCGAGATAATATCGGGCCGTGAGCCCTACATATACCAGAGCCTCAAGTCGAGTAAGGCCTGGAAGTTCAAAACTCGGGCATCAGCTAACGCCTTTACCTTCGATATGTCCAAGACCGATCAAATATTCGATCGGTTGTATAAGAATGGTCGGATCAAGCTCCAGTAGGGCCAGTCAATCCCTCCATATGAGGAGCTTAGGAGGCGAAAATACTACAAGTGGCACCATTCCTAGAGCCACCGAACAGGCAAATGCTTCGCCTTCAAGAAGCATATACAGAAAGAAATCAATGAGGGTCGACTTATTTTGGTCAACCAAGAAAAGAAAGACATGGAGATCGACACTAACCCTTTTCCTCCCTAGGTAAACATGGTGGACCCGAAAGGGAAGAAGGCGATGTAGGGGCCCGAGCTCCCGGCAAAAGAGAAATCGGCACGAAATATATTTCGGCTCTATATCCATTGCAAGGCCGAAATGACCGAGGAAGACTGGGACACCCTCCTCATCGACGTACCTGAAGAGGTGAAGAAATGGTTCGCCTTTGTTGGGGCCGAAAATGTCGATCGTCGATCGGCCCTAATGGGTAAGGTTGTTGACCCTCTAGATGTGACGCGCCGCGTGCCAATAGGATCAGGCGATCGGGCCGATGAGAGATCTGCTTGGCCAGGCTCTTCTCAGTAAACTCGCGAATGTTCGACTTAGAATAGCCGAATCGGGATATGGAGATTGAGAGAGAGGCAAAGATGTTCCAAGAAAATAAACGGCTGATGAGCCGATTGTGAGGATTGTATTGAGTGGAATGTGGGTTACAAGAGTAAAAGGTAGCCAATTATTCTCTTTGTATTTTGCCATAATGCGATCTTTCCATCCCCTTGGCTCTTCAATCGAGATATTTGCTCTCAATGGCAGAGCCTTCTCCCCTGCCTGTTGATCAAATCTTTAACGATTCTGCTTCAGTCACTTCCTCATTAAGGTTTCGCTACTTGATCCTCGCGATAGATCATGACTTGAGCTGATCTGACGTCACTGATCCATCCGACGGCTCACGCATGCTTGTAGATCATTTCGCCATGAATATCGCCGATTTTCAAGGGACGACGGTTCCTGTTTCATCGGTTCGTAACCCTAATCTTGAGGCGCACGCCATCTTTCGAAGGTTAAATATCTCTCACTCCGGTAATCCTTTACCGCCTTCTCCCTTTAAGCATTATCTCCTTCACCACTTGCTAAACTGCCTTTCTTCCCATGACTTCCCGCGCTGCTCCGCTATCGTCTGACTCTGCCGTCGATTTTCGGCTCCTTCGTCCGTCAACGGAGGATCCTCTGCGCTTTCTTCATGGTCCTTCCATTGTGGCGAAACCCTCCGAGGAAACCTTTCCATTCCCCTCTGCCGGCTTCCCGCTGCTGGTTGACAAAGTTTACCTAAGGACTTGGGTCTTCAATAAAACTTTCGGGAGGAGTCTTCGCACCTGGCCTACTGCTCCCGGTTCTTATGTGTGATGGCTCGACCGGGTCCAGGCCACTTACAGGGACCTTTGGAAAGAGGTTGACATATTCGACGCCATTCAACTCTCTCAAAATACTTACCAGGTTGACCCACTGCTTCTGGCGTCGGCTTTGTGCTTCTGGTCACCACGTTCCAACGTATTTTTCTTCCGCTCGGGGCCCTTCGCCCCGATGCTAATGGACGTGGCCGCCATCACCGGCCTCCGTTCTCACGGTGTCATGCTATCTTTGGCCTTCTCGGCCGACGGTATGGATGATTTCGCACCCACTCTGGATTAAAAGATAGATCTCTCGTACGGGAGGTTCGCAAAGATCTTCATCGGGCGTGGGGCTGAGCCGGTATCAAAGAAGGAACACATTGCATTCCTTTGGTATTGGCTGTGCTACAACCTATTCTGCACCCTATCTCAGAAGATGAATAGAGAATTTTTATTGATCGCTGTGGCGCTTGCCGATGGCCAGAAGCTCGCCCTTAGCCCTTAGCTTCTCGCCTTTTTGTATCGAGAGATACTCGAGGCGATAAAGCCGGCTTCTCGCAATGACAACCAACTAGTGATCGGTTCGGGATGCGACGTCTTGTGGTTCTTACAACTATGTCTTCAATTCTATTTTCCCTCGCTTCTTCGCCACGTCGAGTTTCCTCCAGTCTCTCCCCAGACCTCTGTTTCTTTCGGCCGATCTTTCTGTCGATCTTTCGGCTCTCCTGCGTCTTTTTTCTTAGGTAATTCCTTCGACTTCCCGTACTACTTCCAGGTGTTCTACACGGCCGGCGGGCCGTTGTGTGCCTTTCGCCACCCGAAGCAACGTGCCTTCCTGGTTCCGGGAAAAGTTCGAATACATTCATAACCAGTCGGAACTCGCCGATCTTACTGCTGTGTGGTACTCTTTCCTTGCTCCCCGAGACTTGCATATCGGCCTTAAAAGCCGATCCAAATTGATGCCAAGCACCGAGGTCTACTCACCTCATTTTGCCGCTTTTGAGACCAAAATTTTTGCCACCTTGGGATATGACACGTGGCGTATACCATCAGCTAAAGAGATCAGCCGACGAAAGAATGAGTCAACCGAAGAAGGATCCGCATCCTGGTCCGGACTAATCTCAGTTGCGTGAGAACACAGCACGCGATGCATGCTATCGGCTGAAGGCATTAGCCGATAGGAGAAGCAGCCGATGAGAAGATTAGCGCCTAATTCATGAGCAATTTCGGCCAAAGAATGATCAAACCGCTTCGGTCAAACTACGAAAAAGGTGGAGTTAGAGTCAGCCTTCGGCTGATCAGGCCAAAAAAGGAAGGCTCCGAAAAGAAATTCGAAAATGGCAAGCGGATTCCAGTATTGGAAAGCACCGAAAATCATGCGTTGACACGATAATAAGGGGATGAACCTGGATGGAAAAATGACTGTTATCCTATTTGAGGAAGTTTCGACTCAAAAGCAAGTAGTCGAGGATTTCACGATGATTTTTCCCAAATCCCATCGATATTTCAAATCGGCGCCTGTAAACATAGTTCGGGAAGTGTATAAATATCCGAACCATCGAAGAGGAAGGGGTCCGACAACCTCGTAAGCCCGTGACCATCACCTACTCTTTCATATCTTTACTGCTTTCCTAGAAATAGGTTAACTTAACCTTTACCGCTTTTCTTAGGAGTATATTACTTGTAATTTCTATCTCTTTCCTCCTCATTATATTCTCTTTCTATGCAATACAATTCCTAATTGGCTCCTTAACCGTGTCAAATTATTATTTGTGTTCCTTGGTTCAACTACTCTAAGTCGATTCCAATCTTTCTCTTTGTACCTCCACATCCTGGTTCGGCTATTCTAAGCCAAACGGTCGCGAGAGTTACCAGAGAAGAACCCGACCGAGCGGATCCCTCATCGGTCCGATCGCTTAATTCTTTGGCACGCGGCGCATTCACATCAAGAGAGTCAACCGACACCCGGGGCCGATCTCTAATTGCTATTTTCGACCCCAACAACTTTTCTGGCACGCCCGGTGGGGCGCTCAGGTAACTCTTACCTCTCTCCTATCATGAATATGTCAAAGATTTCCAAAACCAGCAGGGGTTCGGCACTACTGGAGCCGACTATGTCGTAACTATTCGGGCAATTGTCCTGAATGATGAGGTCACTCGAAAGGAGCACCCAAACTTGGGACGCCGACGCCGCAGCCTTAGATGAGAGTATCGCTCGATTCGGGTAGTTTTTAGCCCGAAAAGAACCACACCTTGGAGGTCTACCAGGACCTCTATCCGCCCTGCCACAGCTATTGCCAACGCAATCGGTCCCAGTGGCGTCGGCTACACGGGCACCTCTCCAAACAGTTCAACCGTTGGGAGTAGGACAGCCGCAAACGACCCATATTTCAGTGGAATCTAGGCCGATAAGCATGAACATCGGCCACCAGAGAGATCAGCCGCAGGAGGCAGTATAGCCACATGCAGCTCCTTATCCGACAAGGCACAAGCCGATGAGCCTGAACTTATGTGGAGTACCGGGGGCTAAGTATTTGTTCGGGTGTGCCCATGTGAGCATCTGGAGATGCTCGGTTCGTGCGAGTGCCGTTGGAGGCGCAAATGGCGCGAAAAATGGACTTGGGACTGCAAAACAGCTGAAACTGGAGGTTTCAAAATTTTTGGGTATTTTAGGAAATTTTTGGACTCCCGAAAAATAATATTGGAATTTATTGGACACCCGAAAAATACTGTAGTCAGCCGAGGTGAGCTCCGTTGATTTATTTTATTTATTTTGATTTTTTTTTCTAGATCGCGGGTGTGATCTGCGATTTTTTTTACAGTTGCACCGGACCCTCGGAGTGGGTGCCCAAACTGTTGGGGATTTTTCGCAAGCGCGCGCGCGCGTTTTCCCGTGAAGATGGGCTGCATGGATGAGGGGATGGAGGGCAGGTGAGTTGGTTGGTTGTGTGTGGTCAACAGGTCAACTCACCCTCTCACCTCCTCCATCTCTAATTAATTAGCATTTCCTTCTTTCTTTTTCCTTCTTTCTTTTCTTCTTCTTCCCCAGCAGGAGCTTCACGAAGGAGAGGGAGGTGGCCACCATGGATGTACCTGCATAGAGCTTGAGCCCCGCCTGTGAAGTCCTCCCCCATTCGTGCCGGAGTAGTGGATTCCGGTGGAGAGCGCGGCCGCAGTGTGGGTCTTCGCGAGAGAGAGTTCAGACTAGAGCTTGGCGCGCGCGTCAGCCGTTAGAGGACGGCGATCAACTGCGGTGGATTGCAGCGAGGTGTTGCGTGAACCGCGGTGGTGCAGCAAGGTGCCGCGCAGAGCTGGGGGAGAGCTGGTGTAGGTGCTGTGAGCATGTAGAGTGTGTTGTGGTTTTTTTTTGTATGTAATTGATGATATAAATGTGTATTTTGTGTGTGCTGTTGAAGCATGTAGGGTGTGTGTTGGGTTTTTGTTGTTGTGCTGTGAGCTGGTGCCGAGGGCAGGACTTTAGCAGATCTTCGATCGTGAGCTAGCTGAACTACACCGACTTCTCGTTTGCCTAAGGAAAACGTTCCAGGTGGGTTGGAAATTCTTCAAGATGTATAAAATGCTTTCTAATGCTATTGTATGCATGTTTAGCATGTCTAGCTTAATTGTTATTATAGCTGGTAAATCCGATAGTTGCCTAGAAAATTGTAGGAAGACAATTCTGAGCCCCAGATATTTTTAACATGATCTAGAGATGATTTGACACTAGATTGCATATTTTCTTGACATTCGGGATGCATCTGGACCTTTATAAAATTTCTATAACCGGTTTTAAGTTAAACTCTGTTTTTAAAGTATTTTAAAATATCGAGAGCATTATGGAAGGTCCAGGTAGTTCGGGATGCATGTATCCTCGTGCCAGGGGGCCGAGTGGATTTTTTTGAGTTTTGTGAGATGAGTTTCTAGTGTCATGAGAGGTTAGGCATTGGTTTCACTTCAGGGGCGGAAGCTATGGGCGGCTGTGCCTGCAGCCTGTTCTTGTTTGATTTGGGTTGTAGGAGTCAGTCTTTCGAAATTTCTGGGCCTCTTATGTGAGAGATTGAGGATTGATTCCATTGTTGGGTCGGAAGCTATGGGCGGCTGTGCCTGCAGCCTGTTCTTGTTTGATTTGGGTTGTAGGTGTCAGTCTTTCGGAATATTCGGCCCTTCAGGGAAGTCGATTGGTTTACTCTAGATTATGGGTTGGGCATTAGCTGATTGAGTTGTGGAGGGTTCTCCGACTTAGCTATGTTTCTTTGGGCATTGTGAGATTGAGTCGCGGAGGGTTCTCCGGCTGAGTGATGGTTATTTGGGTATTCGAGTTTCCGATCTGTTTGATCGTGGATTGTAGCCTGCATGCGCCGCTTTTTATGCCAAATGAGACACGCTTGAGCTCGGTGGGGTCGCTCCCCTCGAGTTACGCTCCGGATGCGATGATGATGATGATGCGCCTAGTTGATACACTAGAGGTCGCTTTGCGTGATATTGAGATAGTCCGATGGGACGTCTTGGTTGATACACTAGGGGGCGCAGGCTTGACTGGACCCGATGTGGCAGTCACTGAGATTTGAGTTATTGTGAGCACCTCGTGAGTGAGTGGGTTCATAGCATGTTCTTAGATGAGTTTTCCTTTGAGCATGATACTTGAGGCATATTAGTAGTAGCGAGTGTATGTATAGCATGTTCATAGTAGAGTTTTCCTTTGAGCATGATGTTTGAGACATATTAGCTGTAGTTCTTTTCCAACTTTCCTATTATCTATCTACATACCTATCTGTTTTACCTCCAGTAGACTTAGTGGGCATACCGTGGATATTGGTGATGGTACCTATTGGGAACTACCTTCTACAGTAGTTCTCACACCCACTGCGGTGACAGATTTCCAGAGGTTGCTGTTCCGGCTTGAGTTCGTGCGGAGACAGCTGATCTAGGTAAGGGCATGACCGAGTAGTTCCTTACCAACATTTTGAGAGTCAGAGATAGATGTACCCTGTATTTTTGAGTTTTCACTTTTGTACTGGACAGTCTGAGAGATTTGTATTGTATTTATTTTACATAGAGTGAGAGATTATGTATTGAGGATTTATTTATATCCAGATGTTCAGTTATGATTTCTGTAGCTACTAGTTTTATTTCCGCTCTGATACATGTTTAGCTATAGATCTGACTTGTAGGGTAGACACTTCGTCTGTGCGGGGGTTTCCGTACAGATGGCGGATCTGTTGGCGAGCCCGGATCGCAGTTTTGACCCCGGGGCGTGACAACTTCGGCCGCCAACACGAAGCTGCCGGGGTCTTGACTACTTCACCCCCTCCGTCGGTTCGTCAAACCAACACCAGGGGCAAGAGAGCTAGGGGGTACGTCCTGAACGTAAGACCTACCAAGGATCAGGCGGGTCAAGTCGCCCCACCCCCTGCAATCGTAGAACCGGTACAGCTGGCGGCCCTGATGACCCTGGCAGTAAATGTTGAGCTATATGCTCAGGAGAAGGACGTGTCCGACATGAAGGCCAGGCTGGCTATACGGCCGGTGGTCAGATCACCATTCCCCGCGAACGTAGATGTAGTACCCTTATACTCGGCTAATTGGAAGAGATAGATATTTGACAAGTTTTCGGGGGAAGTAATCGAGGGTACAGCTGGATGTACTGAGGATAGCTTGGCCACTGGCGGTGCAAATTCGGCCAACGCTTAGACGGCCGAAGAGGGGCTCCGAAGGGTGGAGGCCGGTTTAGAGGGGCCAGTCAAGAGTAATTTTCGGCTATCAGATTCGAGGCCGAAAACTAAAAAATGCACTTTCGGCCAGAAAGGCCGGAGAGAGGCAAGAATGCCGAGTAGGTCCCTCCTTAGGGACCGCCTCAGAAGTAGGCTGGCCATTACAAGCCGCCACCCCCACCAGCGCAGTCGGTGGCCCTGGTACCTCAAGCTGGGTTCGTCGAGACGACTAGGGCCAGGAACAACGGGCAGGTCCCCGCAAAGGGACCGTCTCAGAACCATGCCGGCCAATACGGGCTGGTACCTCCACCGGCGCAACCAATGGCCCCAGTATTACAAGTAGGGCTCCCCGACATCCACGCCTATGTGGAGGAGATCATCCGTAATTCATTCGGCACAGAGGCTAGGCCGGCTATACGATTAGTCTTCAGGTCCCCGTATCCCTTGTATGGGGATACAGACATGGAGCACCTGTACCTAGCCATTTGGAAAATGCCAATATTTTATAAGTTCTCAAGTGAAGTAACCGAGAACATGGTCGGATATATCGAACGAGGATAATTCGTTCATCGGCGTTGAAGATATAAATTCGGGAGATACTAAGACAGCCGAAGGAAGAGAGTGTTGACTCACGAGGCCAATGATGAAATAAAGGGAAGAAGCCGAAACAGGAGCCCAAGCTCCAGGAGAAGAATAGAGCACCCGTACCTGGCCAATTGAAAAATGCTGATGTTTGATAAGTTATTAGGTAAAGCAACCAAGAATACGGTCGGACATATCGACCGAAGATAATTCGGTCATCGGCTTTGAAGATATAAAATCAACCGATACTAAGACAGCCGAAGGAAGAGAGTGTTGGCTCACGAGGCCAAGGATGAAATAAAGGAAAGAAGCCGATGTAGGAGCGTGAGCTCCTCGATCGAGAAGAAAACATCGGTGAAAGGCATGTTTCGGCTCTGCATCCGCCGCAAAACCAAAATGACCAGTAGAGATTGGAAAGCCATCTTCTTAAGCATGGTGAGAAATCGGTTCACCTTCCCCGACTGCGTCAAAAGTGCCATTGATAGCAGGCCGGACCAATGTTCGATCGAGGGATCAAATGAGCAATCCTCCGAAGAGGAGGACAGGAAAGAGAAACAAGACCTCCCCATCTAGAAGGTCTTGCGCAAGTTCTACGACCGAGAAAGGCCGAGGCCAATGTTAACCGGCCAAGAGGGGCCACGGGCTCTACCAAGGCAGCGGAGCCCGCACCACGGCTATAAAGAAAGCCAGGTCTAGGGGGCACCCCAAAGACCTTTCGGCCATTGGGTCGAAGGAAAAGAAGTATACGAGCCACAGCAGCGCCCGTGTTGGGCCAGGCCACACGAGAGGCTCGGTTCGATGAAAGCACCGAAGGGCTCAGTCGGCCACCATGGGTGGGAGACGAAGCCAAGACCTTCAGACCACGGAGGCATGACGCTGGGGGCACGGACCCACCCCCCTTTGGTTCCTGATGCTGAATTCCCTTGGCTCACCGAAAGGGAAGTAGACGTCCTGGGCATCCAACTAGTAGAGGAGCTCAAGATACAGCCATGGCTGAATCAGTGGCAGAGCCGAATACAGGGAGAACCTTAGGATGGTAGACCCGCCGGCCGACGTGCCTGTCGAACAGTGGTTTACCTCCAAGGGATCGGCCAAGAGATATAGGCCGGTCACGACGAGGACACAGAACCGTCGGCATCAACGGTTGTAAGCTGATACGAGGAATGAAACCTTTTACGGCACAACGGCCACGGCCGAACCTAATGTGGGAATGGCTTGCACATCGGCTGCCAGCAAGGCCGATGCGGGACGCCAACGAGTGCAAACTTTCCAATCTCCACGGGAAACTCTTCTAATGGGTGGACAATAAAGTGGAGGAGATCGCGGTCGAAAGGAGATCGTGGATATGAGCATGGAATCAATCAACCATGTTAGTTGGGTCGATGAAGATCCAGATTAGATCTCATTCGTCTGGGTGACTGAGAAGGGAGTGTAGGTTAATCTCCTCAGAGACGCGAGCCATTTGGCGGTAGGCGATGAGCCGCCATAGTGGATCAATTGGCACATCCACGATCAATAACCAAGGCCCCAACGGAACCTCGGGGGCAGGAGCTGACCTAAGTGGCCGGCGAAGAACCCGCTTCGACTACTTCACCACTAGCCAAAGATTCGATCGAGAGAGCCGAAGAAGAGATGAAGAGGCCGTGTGACAACCGGGTATGAAAGAATGATTGTGGACATCATTATGCACGCCAAATTTTTGACTCAACTTCGACAATCACCTGAATGGCAAATCAGGCGATTGCCGAGGGGGCATTGTTGAGACCAAAATTTTCGCCACCTTGGGATGTGACACGTGGCGTATACCATCAGCTAAAGAAATCAACCGACAGAAGAATGAGTCAACTGAAGAAGGATCCGCGTCCCGGTCCGGATTGATCTCAGTTGCGTGAGAACGCAGCACGCGATGCATGCTATCGGCTGAAGGCATCAGCCGATATGAGAAGCAGCTGATGAGAAGATTATCGCCTCATTTAGGAGCAATTTTGGCCAAATAAAGATCAAACCGTCCCGGTCAAACGACGAAGAAGGCTGAGTCAGAGTCGGCCTTCGGCTGATCAGGTTAGAAAAGGAAGGCTCTGAAAAAGAAGGGTATGAGATTCGGAGCGTGAATCTCGCAACGAATTCCGAAACGGCAAGCGAATTCCAGTATTGAAAAGCGTCAAAGATCATACGTTGGTGTGATAATAAGGGGATGAATCTGGACAGAAGAACGACTATTATCCTATTTGAGAAAGTTTCGACTCAAAAGGAATTAGTTGAGGATTTCACGATAATTTTCTCCAAATCCCGCCGATAATTCAAATCAGCGCCTGTAAATATGGTTCCGAGAGTGTATAAATACCCGAACCATAGAAGAGAAAGGAGTCCGGCAACCTCGTAAGCCCGTGACCACCACCTGCTCTTTCATATTTTTACTGCTTTCCTAGGAGTAGGTTAACTTAACCTTTACCATTTTTTTTATGAGTAGATTACTTGTAATTTCTATCATTTTCCTCCTCCTTATATCCTCTTTCTGTGCAATACAATTTCTAATCGGCTCCTTAGCCGTGTCAAATTATTGTCTTTGTTCCTTGGTTCGACTACTCTAAGTCGATCCCAACCTTTCTCTCTCTACCTCCACATCTCGGTTTGGCTATTCTAAGCTAAACGGTCACGAGAGTTACCAGAGAAGAACCCGGCCAAGCAGATCCCTCATCGGCCCGATCGCTTGATCCTTTGGCACGCGGTGCATTCATATCAAGAGGGTCAACCGACACTCGGGACCGATCCCTGATCGCTATTTTCGGCGCCAACAGCCGCCCGCCAGTTCGGGTTGATCCAAGCACTCTCGGCCCCGGCCTCTTTGTAGTGGCCCTGGTTCCTATGCAACGTCTTTCCGATGAATCCACTGTTAGAACACCTGGTATTGGTGTATTTGGCCCATGGTGCATCAAGGGGATGCCACAGATGGACCCTTTGAGATATTTTTAGCTGTGTTGGCCTTCGGCTGGGTTTGCCGAAATTTCGAAAAAGAATTAGGCCAAACAGAGGTCGGAAATGAATTCAGCACGGAAAAACGCTTGAAAACGACTATTTGCTAGTTTGATTCTGAGTCCGGATGCCCAAAAACGGACTCCCGGAAGTTTTTAGTGGTTTTTGGTGCATGGAAGGGGCCGTAGACCGCCGGCATGCCACGTGGCGGCCTATCATTGGCCGGTTTACGGCACGCGGTCCACAGAGCAGCACGGCGGGGTGCACAGACCCGGCGCAGGGACACGTGGCACCACCTGATTGGCGGGCTCAGGGCGCGCGGTCTATCGGGTGAGCGCGGCGGTGCATGGACCAAGGCGGGGACACGTGGCAGCCTCCGGTTGGTCGGTGCACGCGGCGCGGTCCACGGAATTCTAAAGCGGAATGCGTGGATCGGGTGCAGGGGACACGTGTCACCCTCTGATTCGCGGGCGCAGCGGGTGCGGTGCACGGGACGCGTGTGTTGGGTTATGTATAATTGGATCTAAATATGGGAAAAAACACCTAGAGGGGGGGTGAATAGGTATAAACAATAAAAACTCAAAAATCTTTGCGATATAAAACCCAATGCGGAAAAATAAATAACACGCAGAGATATTTACGTGGAAAACTCCAAACCGGAGTAAAAAACCACGGGACCGATAACACGGTGAAATCCACTAGAATTAAACACGTACAAGGTGATATACCGTACTCACAGACGACTCAACCTTTTCCATACGCTCCTAGTTGATCTTCTCCGCTCGCTCCACCACGCTTCTCGAATCCACGATCTGCGTCCAACGCCGAATCCACGGCGTCCAACGTCGAGTCCACGACGTCCGACCGAATCCACGGTCTTCACCCAGTAGCACACTTCGAATCCACGAACGTACCTCGCTCCGAATCCACGAGAGCGGTTGCACCTCGAATCCACAAGGCCACGCGAGTCCACGCGCCGATTTTGGGAAAATCGTTGTTTTTGGGTGGTGATGATCCGCCGAATACTTAGATTAGAAATAGATCGGAAATACCATCTAAGTATTCATTGATTTGATTCTACTCAAAATGTGAGTATGAAAACCTAGAATCAAATCAATCAATATAGATGAAGAAACATAAGATAGAATCTATGATTTCCTTTCTTCTCTATATGTGGATCTATATGGCCGTCTTTTGATTTTGCAAGATTATACGGCCTTATCGTCGTTACCCTAAAAGATGAATTAAAGGGTCTATTTATAGGTTAGAAACCATTGGAAGAGGATAAGAATCAAAAACTATCCTTTTCTGGAATTTTACATGACGACGATCCGGATCGGACTTCGGCGATCCGGATTGCAGTAGCGAGACAAACAGTTTCCAGAAAAACCAAGGTTCGGGATCCGGATCGAAGTGCCTGATCCGGATCGTTCATACAATTCACCAAACACCAACGTTCGGGATCCGATTGCAAAGCCTGATCCGGATCGTTCATAAAACATGGTAAAACCAGTGTTCGGGATCCGGATCAAGGAAGGCTACGATCCGGATTGAACTGGTGTATGAACGAACACCCTTCGGGACCCGGATTGGAAAGTCTGATCCGGATCCTGAACATGTCCCATGTCCAGTTTTTGATTTTTAAGCAATTAGAAATTCATCCAAGTGTTTCTACACTATAAGAAGTATTCGGATCACCAAAAATAATTAGTTAAACATACCTGATCCTTTTGAATTCTTCTTTCTTGAGATTGAGTTAAATGATCCAACTTTCTTTATCTTCAATCTTCAAGACTTAACCGAATTCACGAAATACGCCAACTCAAATTCCGTAGCAATCTCCCCCTTTGGCGGTTTCGTGACAAAACATAAATCCACTCAAGAAAATTCAAAAAGATATTTTTGTTGCTATCACCATACAACAAAAATTTACAATGGAGATCTAATCATAAAAAAAGATACATGAGTTAAACTCCTAAAACAGACTCTAGACTTAGACATCTGTACTCTCTGCAAAAGAAATCATTCTTGACAAAAGAAATCGTTAGATACCTCAAGAATTTTATATCATTCAAAAACCACATACAGAGATGAAGTTTATGCTCATTTAATTACCATGACATTTATACATTCAGATATGTAATTTGATCATAGTTAAAAACCAACATATCTTCTATGCAAATAAAATCCAAATGTCACAGAAATTGTTAGTGAACATCAACTTGTTAGTTATATTACATGCCCAAATAGTTAGCAAATAGTTAGTCGAGGCATGCATGCAATCACAACTGAAAACCAAAGGTTGAAGTTCTACTTACCTTACTTACCTTCATCGTTCAACTGGACAATCTAGATCCTCATGATGATTAATGGGAATGGAAGTCGTTCAGTAGGATGAGGATGCTTAACATATCTAGACATTCTATTCCAAATTATGTACGGGATGTTCATGTTCAACCCTACGGCCTCAGAAGGATGACCTAGGAGATATAAGAACAGCATTCTATCCCATCTCACTACCTTTGTCTGCACGTTAGGGAGATTGTTGTAACACATGATGAAGTTAAGAAATCGGTACTCAAGCCGAAGTTGTTTGGATTTTACAGATTTACCATCTGCTGATTCAGTTCCTTCCAAACAAATTCCTTCTATCACGGTTTGCCACATGGCATTCGTCAAACTTCTTCCCATCAAAAAGTTGATCCCCGATCTGTTTGATTCCATTCCTAGGACCTCGCCGATTAACTGCGGAGTGATTGTGAGTCTCATCCCTTGGATGTTTGTGTAGAATTGCATCGAACCAAGTTCATCTTCCTGAAGATGTCTCGCATTTGTGTAAAAGGTTCTTACACGATACAAACAATACCTAAGTAATTCCGGGAATCGGCAGACTTGAATAAGATTAGTTTGTTCAATTAAAATCCCAAACTTTGGTGAGTGATTTCGGAGAGCTTCAATGTTGACATGTCGTTCACCGATGCATTCACGATGTTCAAAAGCTCTAAGGCGATCAGTGTTAACGAACACTTCTTCCATGCGAGGTGGGGAGTCAGGAGCTATTGGTTTGCTAACATCAGCATTTCGTGCTCGTCCAAAGCGTCGAGCTAGTCTCTTCCTCTTCACCGAGATGGACTGGGCAGTCATAGGTGCTTTTCCAGTGTCCATTGCAGTTTTTCCTTTCGAAACAACAGAGGTTTTCTGTGTCGATTTTACAGGATGTGTTTCATCATCTGACAACTCATCCCAATTGACTTCATCCTTTTCTGGTTCAGATTCTGAATCTTCAAGATGAACACATTCTCCTTTACGAAATGGTTTCTTTGCCCTCTTTAATTTATTGGTTGCTCGAGTATGTACCATCGCAACAAGAAGAACTATGATCCATGTGAATGCCATTGCTGCAATTGCTTGTGAAAAGAAATCCTGTGAGCAACAACTCAAGAACACGAAAAAATTGTTAATTTTCAAAAATTAGAAAAATTGTACCCAAACAATCATTATCGTGTAGAGAGACTAAGAATCAAATTAGTTTTGCAAAAAGAATTTTAAAAATAGATCAATCGCATGATTTTGGAAAATTCCCATTATATGCCCTAAAATCGAAATTTTTAAAATCGAAGGCCAAAAATCCGTTTATCATTGGAATACCTAGCATATAATCAAAACTAATCTACCCAGAGTTCTTATTTCAAAAGAAATTTGATCAAAAACCATCCACAAACGAGAAATATACGAAAATTCATCACGTTTTTGAGGAAAAATATGAAAAACTGTGAAATACCGAGATTTTGATCAATAAAACTTACTTGGTATCGAAGAACTTGAGTTTGAAAGCTTCCAAGATGGATGAATTCTAGAGAGAGAAGCTCTGGAGACTTTTGAACAAAAGATTGGAGTAAAAAGAATTCAAAACCCTTTTGTTCTATATAAAACCCTAGCCGCGATCCGGATCAGTTCGTGATTACGATCCGGATCGGCTACCCGCAGAGAACACCTGCGTTCGGGATCCGGATCCGCTTGTCCAATCCGGATCGGCTCCAACTTTTTCTTCGGAAAAATTTAGAAAAATTCTAGAAAATCCAGAAAAAGATTGTAAGCACTTTTGTGTATCAACTTTAAATGAAAATCATCGTTTCATAGAACAAGAAATAGATTATGCCAAATCTATCAATAACATCCAACAAATGAAACGAAAATTTATAAAAATTAAATCCCTTAAAGTTGAACAACTTCAATTACATCTAACTTGATCTTATGTGTAATGCCTTTATCAAATCATCAATTCGGTAAAGAAAATGAAATACAAAGATCAATAGATGTCTAAAATCCCAGATAAGTTAGATAATATATCTAGTCAATTTATTGAAGAGAGTGGCTCTTTGAGCATCTTTCATTAAAATTTCCACCTTATACCAACCTTGAAATTTTGACAGAGTCAAGTATTTCAACATGCATTTTATTTAATCAAACTTGAAGAACCTTGCTTGGTATACATGTGGTAGCTGCACACAGTACTCGGACGACCGAGGTGGTAGCTCTTTCCTCCATGTGGTGGTAGTTTTCACACTCCTCATTGGGATGTAACTCTTTCCACATCTTTTGAGCATAACACTTTTTCCTTGACTCCCCCTCAATTGGCTATTAATTATTTAAGATATAAGGTATTCAGCCAAATATTGATCTCGATTTCATACTCGACTAAACAGCCAAATAAGATAACAACTATACCAAGAGATCATCGAGAGAGAAATTGACTTTGATCAAAACAAAGATGATTTAATTCACATAAATAATCATTGCATCAAATGAATTATTATGATATCCAAAGCATAATAAATTTCTAAACATATAAAAGGATGCAGTTAAAGTCAATCAAAACTAATGCTCAATTAATGTTCTATGTCTAAGCATAGATAATGAACAAAAACACAAAAACAAAACCTAACCTAAACAAAAGTTTCGAAAAGAGGTTATTTCAAGGAAAGCATTCCAATTGCTTTACGCAAATGAATGAAACGTTTTTGATCCAAAGGTTTTGTTAACAAGTCAGCTAATTGATCTTCAGTTGAAATGTAGGAAATTTGAAGAATATTTGATTCAACTAGCTCTCTAAGAAAATGATATCTAAGTTCAATGTGTTTTGTTCTAGAGTGCAACACAGGGTTTTTTGAAATGTTTATAGCACTAGTGTTGTCACATAAAACAGTTACCGAAGTTGTTGAAATCCGGAAGTCGCTCAACACGCTTTTCATCCAAATGAGTTGAGTTGAACAACTACCCGCTGAGATGTATTCCGCTTCGGCAGTTGAGAGTGCAATGTTGTTTTGCTTTTTACTATGCCATGCAACAAGGCAATGGCTAAGATAAAAACATGCACCACTCGTACTTTTCCGATCATCCACAGATCCTGCCCAATCGGCATCTGAGTATCCAATAATATCTAGACTTGTTCCCATAGGATACCAAATTCCGAAATTAATGGTTCCTTTGATGTACCGGATGATCCGTTTCACCGCTTTCAGGTGAACCTCCTTTGGTGCTGATTGATATCTCGCGCAAATCCCAACACTAAAGGATATATCCGGGCGACTAGCTGTGAGGTAAAGTAGACTTCCAATCATGCTGCGATAAAGTTTCTCGTCTACATTCTCACTAAGAGATTCACCTCCTAATCCCTTATTGCTAGTTCCCATAGGAGTAGGAAAATCTTTAGAATCTTCTAATCCGAATTTCTTTACCAACTCCTTTGCATACTTGGATTGACACAGATGGATGCCTTCAACATTTTGTTTCACTTGCAATCCAAGAAAGTATGTCAGTTCACCCATCATAGACATCTCAAATTCGCTTTCCATGATTTCTGCGAATTTAGAAGCATCATTATCCTTTGTTTCTCCAAACACAATGTCATCGACATAGATTTGTGCAACAATGAAGTTATTTTGATAATGCTTCACAAAGAGAGTCCTGTCTGCTCCCCCTCGAGTATAGCCCTTCTCCAAAAGGTGCTTTGTCAACCTTTCGTACCACGCTCGCGGTGCTTGTTTTAAACCGTAAAGAGCCTTTTTCAAACGAAAAATATGGTTAGGTAGTTTACAGTCTACAAAACCTTTCGGTTGAGCCACATAAACTTCCTCATTTAAAAACCCATTTAAAAACGCGCTCTTAACGTCCATTTGAAAGAGTTTTATTTTAAAGTGACAAGCAATAGCGAATAAGATACGAATGGACTCGAGTCTAGCTACAGGGGCGAACGTTTCATCAAAGTCTATACCTTCTATTTGAGAGTAGCCTTGAGCTACTAAACGTGCTTTATTCCTGATGATGGTACCATCCTCATTTTTCTTGTTCTTGAAAATCCATTTAGTACCGATCACATTGTGTTGCTTCGGAGGCGTCGTTAATTCCCAGACTTTGTTTCGTTCAAACTGATGGAGCTCTTCCTGCATTGCTTCAATCCAGTAGTCATCCTGAAGAGCTTCATCGACGTTCTTTGGTTCGATCATGGAAACGTAACATGCGAATCCACAAACCAACTGTCTCCGAGTTTTGACTCCTTCTTGTGGGTCTCCAATGATGTTTGATTCAGGATGATCCTTGGAGATGCGTAACGTTTGTTGTGATGGAGTACTTGGAGGTACATGAGATGATTCCTGCACATCAGATAAGCTTGAAGAACCATTAGATGCATCATTAATATTGGAAGTATTATCATGAGAAGATGCATTTACAGGAGTATCATCATCAAGAGAGATATCAGGGGTAGATTTATCAGATGCAAAGTGGAAAGCTTCATCTACTTTAACATTTATGGATTCTACAATCGTTTTAGATTCCAAGTTAAATACCCGATATGCTCTACTATTTGTAGAATAACCCATGAAAATCCCTTCGTCACTTCGAGAGTCAAATTTTCCAAGATTTTTGCGGTCACGTAAAATGTAACATCGACTCCCAAAGATGCGAAAATATTTGATGTTGGGTTTTCTACAACACCATAGTTCATATGGTGTATTTAACGTTCCCGGGCACAAATAAACTCGATTAATAACATAGATTGCAGTGTTCACAGCTTCAGCCCAAAAATATAACGGTAAATTCCGGCTATGAAGCATAACACGTGCCATCTCTTGAACAACCCTGTTTTTGCGCTCGACAACACCATTCTGTTGAGGTGTATAGGGTGCTGAGAATTCATGCTTAATGCCGTTGGAAGTGCAAAAATCAATGAATTTAGAATTTATGAATTCTCCACCTCTATCACTTCTAACACGAATGATCTTTTCATTCTTTTCAATCATAATACGAAGGCAAATATCGTGAAAAGAATCAAAAGTATCAGCTTTCTCTTTTAAAAATGCTACCCATGAAAATCTAGAGAAATCATCAACCAATAAGAAAATATACCATTTACCTCCCAAGGATGGTTGACGAGTCGGCCCCATAAGATCCATATGCAATAATTCTAAGGGCCGTTTGGTACCAACGTGATCAAGTATAAAAGAAGAATTCACCTTTGTGTACCCAAACCTTTTGAGTTTTGGTGTACGTCGGAAATGATTGTGAAGTTGATACCTTTGGTGAAAGCGTCTTGTTTGATCCGTCGCTTTTTCTTGACGTCGTCGTCTTGTTTGATGAACTACCGAGGCTCTTTTCCTTCGAAGAATTTGCATTTGATTTCCGAGGAATCACCCTTTTGGTAGTCGTTGCAAGAAGTGCTTGAGTTGAGCGTTTGGCTCCCATATTGCAATTTCTCCTTATGTGCCCTGCAATACCACAACGAAAACATACCTTGATGCTTGACGATTCCGAAGAGGGTGAAGTAGGCTTGTTGTCGTTGCTTGTCGTTAGTTCCGGTGTCGGAGGAGGAGATACCGACTGTGGCACAAAGACTGTCCCAAATGAACTAAAATTGTCGTTAGTTCGATTGTATCCGAGGCCGAACTTGTTTGATTGACCAAGACCAAGAAACTTATCCAACTTACTCATTCCTGATGAAAATCGCTGTAAGTCATCCTTGAGTTGGAGAATGGTCTCTGTCATTTCCAATTTTTCCTGTCGAGCCTCGCCGTTGAGCTTCAAGAATTAATTCGCTTTGTTCACCATATCTACATAATTCTTCTCGAGTTGCTCATTGGACTCTTGAAGTGAAGCATTTGCTTTTATCAGATTATCCCTTTCCACTTCAAGATCGGTCGAGAGAGAAGTTACCCTTTTTACTTCTTCTTCGAGATCCTGCAATCTCCCTCTCAACCCCTTGTTTTGCTTAGCCAGTTTCTTTGAATCCCTCAAAAGTCTGTGATAGGCTAGAGCAAAATCTTCACCTTCCGAATCATCCGATTCATTGTCCGTTGCATTCTTTCCAACTTGGGAAGAGGACAATGAGTCGGATGTACTAGCCATTAAGCACATGAAGGGTGAAGATGTGGACGCGTGGAATGCTGTTGCGTTATCTTCTTCATCACTTGACGATGACTCATTTGACGATGAGGTGTCATCCCAAGTGACGGCTTGTATCGCTTTCTTCTTTGTCGGATTCTTATTAGGACACTCCGTTGAGATATGGCCGTACCCTCGGCACTTGAAGCATTGGACTTGTCCTTCTGAGCTTTTCTTATCTTTAGAAAAACCCTCTTGCTTTCTTGGTTTGAAACTTGAAGAACCTTTGCCTTTCTTCGACTTTACGAAGGATGGAGTTTTGCTTGAGTTACCCATTCGAAAGTTTCGGCGAAATCTTCTTGTCAAGAGAGCAAGCTGCTTCTCAAAGTCCTCCATAGATAAATTCTCGTCATCGCCTGAGGAGGATGAATCCGCGTCTTCTTCTTTTGTTGTTTTCAACGCATAACCTGAAGACTTAGAAGAGGATGCTTTTCCAGAAGAATAGTTAGTAGGAAATGTCATTTCATAAGTTTGTAATGAACCAACTAATTCTTCTACACGGATTTCGTCCGGGTGTTTAATAGTTTCAATGGCCGTAACCTTGGATCGAAATCTCTCAGGAAGAGTTCTTAATATTTTTCTTACAACTTTAAATTCTGGAATCTTCTCTCCCAAGTTAGCACATGAGTTTACGATGTCTTGCAATCGTGTGTAATAGTCTGTGAAAGATTCATTTTCTGCCATGAAAATAGAGTCAAACTTGCTCGTAAGCATTTGCAGTTTCTGAATCTTCACAAGGTTAGTTCCCTCATGCGTAACTTGAAGAACATCCCAGATTTCTTTCGCAGTCTCACATGCCGAGACGCGAGAGAACTCTGTTTGAGACAAAGCATTAAATAGAGCATTAATCCCTTTGCCATTGTAAGAAGAAAAATCTATCTCTTCCTTGGTCCATTTCGACCTAGGTTTGATGGTGCGAACATCACCAATAAATTCAGTTGGATTAGACCATCCTAATTCAATTATTGCCACACCCGTTCGTCGATGGAAATTAAAAAGGCTTTCATCCGTACTTTCCAGTACGCATAATTTGTTCCATCGAAAAACGGAGGTCTGTTGATGTTTCCACCTTCAACCATTGTTTACAACCCTATTCCCGCTCTGATACCACTTGTTTCATCTTATGTATGTCCTTGGACATCTTTCTGAGTTCTAGAGCCATTTTATCTTTTGTTTTCTTCGCCTTCTTAGTCCTCTTGGGCTTGACAGTTGCGATGTTTCCACCTTCAACCATTGTTTACAACCCTATTCCTTCTCTGATACCACTTGTTGGGTTATGTATAATTGGATCTAAATAGGGGAAAAAATACCTAGAGGGGGGTGAATAGGTGTAAACAATAAACACTCAAAAATCATTACGATATAAAACCCAATGCGGAAAAATAAATAACACGCAGAGATTTTTACGTGGAAAACTCCAAACCGGAGTAAAAAACCACGGGACCGAGAACACGGTAAAATCCACTAGAATTAAACACGTACAAGGTGATATACCGTACTCACAGACGACTCAACCTTTTCCATACGCTCCTAGTTGATCTTCTCCGCTCGCTCCACGACGCTTCTCGAATCCACGATCTGCGTCCAACGCCGAATCCACGGCGTCCAACGTCGAGTCCACGACGTCCGACCGAATCCACGGTCTTCACCCAGTAGCACGCTTCGAATCCACGAACGTACCTCGCTCCGAATCCACGAGAGCGGTTGCACCTTGAATCCACAAGGCCACGCGAGTCCACGCGCCGATTTTGGGAAAATCGTTGTTTTTGGGTGGTGATGATCCGCCGAATACTTAGATTAGAAATAGATCGGAAATACCATCTAAGTATTCATTGATTTGATTCTACTCAAAATGTGAGTATGAAAACCTAGAATCAAATCAATCAATATAGATGAAGAAACATAAGATAGAATCTATGATTTCCTTTCTTCTCTATATGTGGATCTATATGGCTGTCTTTTGATTTTGCAAGATTATACGGCCTTTTTGTTGTTACCCTAAAAGATGAATTAAAGGGTCTATTTATAGGTTAGAAACCATTGGAAGAGGATAAGAATCAAAAACAATCCTTTTTTGGAATTTTACATGACGACGATCCGGATCGGACTTCGGCGATCCGGATTGCAGTAGCGAGACAAACAGTTTCCAGAAAAACCAAGGTTCGGGATCCGGATCGAAGTGCCTGATCCGGATCGTTCATACAATTCACCAAACACCAACGTTCGGGATCCGGATTGCAAAGCCTGATCCGGATCGTTCATAAAACATGGTAAAACCAGTGTTCGGGATCCGGATCAAGGAAGGCTACGATCCGGATTGAACTGGTGTATGAACGAACACCCTTCGGGATCCGGATTGGAAAGTCTGATCCGGATCCTGAACATGTCCCATGTCCAGTTTTTGATTTTTAAGCAATTAGAAATTCATCCAAGTGTTTCTACACTATAAGAAGTATTCGGATCACCAAAAAAAGTTAGTTAAACATACCTGATCCTTTTGAATTCTTCTTTCTTGAGATTGAGTTAAATGATCCAACTTTCTTTATCTTCAATCTTCAAGACTTAACCGAATTCACGAAATACGCCAACTCAAATTCCGTAACAGCGTGGCCGGCGCCTCGGGCTGCGTGCGCACGTGGAGCCACGTCGCGCGACCGGCGCGTGCGGCGGACGGTCGACCGGTCAGCCGGGAGGACACGTGGCGCCCGCTCATTGGCGGGCGCCAACCGCCTTAGTGTGAGGTGTGTGGACACGTGGCAGGCAGCGATTGGTCCCGCACCGCTGCTTACTGTTTGGCGGGACACGTGGCGGCCATAGAGTGGCCCACACCGCTGTTTCCTGTTCCGCGGGACACGTGGCATCTTTTGGTGTGTTCGGGCGTGAACAGTGTCGGGCCGGCCCGACACTATAGCCGCCCGAAACTTTCGGGCGCCCAAAAGATCGGGCCCGAAACCTGTTGACTTTCTTTTTGGGCTGATTTCGGGTGAGGCCTATAAATAGGCCTCCTTAGCTTCCGTTTTGAAGCTTTTTCTGAAGCTTTTAGCTCCTGAGCCCTTAACCAAAGTTCTTCATCTATCTCTTGTGCATCTTTTGGTGGAAGCTCAGATTTTTTTGGAGGCCGGGACGACGACGACTTCTGCATCGTATTGCGTAGCGACGATTTACTTTTGGAGGCCCATTTTCGTTGCACTTCAGTCTGGGAGGTCTACAGAGCTACCCCGACAATATTTTTGGACGATTTCTGCGGCAACGGTTTCGTAAGAGGTAAATCTACAACTTTGGTGTTAGACACTTTTTCTGGAACTGAGCTTTTCTTGGGGTTTTGGGTACGTTTTTAACCCCCTTTGCGGCTGATGATGGTTTGGACAGCACCTACTTGTCAGATTTTTATCTCCACATACGGACATCGGATTTCGACGATTCAGGACTCTATCGACATCCACTCTTCGCGAGGATCGCCGTCACATTTTTATTGGAATTTTCGGAGGATGTTTTTCAGGTGGAATTTTCGAGTTTTTGGGACTGTTCATGACAGATTTTTGGAACTTGGAAATTGTGTGGTTTAAAGTGTAATTTTGGTGTATGTCTTGTACCCAGGAGGTTTTGAGCACTGCTACCGTGTTGTCGACTTGGTGGATTTTGTGATTTGACAGTTTCTGGGCTTTCTTGGCTGTGCGACCCCTGACAGTTAGCGCGTTCAGGTGGGTGACCTTGCTTGCAAAATCTATGGACTGCGTGCTAACTCTATGTTGGTAGGATCATGCATGTTAGTAATTGAACCTATAACATGTGAAAACTATATGTTATATTCTCATGTGATACTTGTCAAATTTTGTGACATTATTGTGATTCCTACAGCATGAAAATTATTAAACTTTGGAACTTAACCTAGCACCCCTGTCCTCTGTATCATGTTCAGCCAGTCCGTAGAAAACTGCAACTTGGGCTAGGTTTCTTTATTGCTCTAGACATTCCCACATCACTTATTATACTTATCATTTCTGGATTTAGCTTTTCTCGCCCGGGTTGTGGGCTGGGAGTTCGGGTGGTTGTGGGATGCATTTGCACTCGTGTCAGGGGACCGAGTGGAGTTGATAGCAGTAATAGATCAGTTTTCTTTGGGAGAGTGATAGTGATGGTAGATCTGGGTTTTTGGGAGCTGTCAGAGTGACAGTGAGTCTCAGCTGTGTAGATTCCAGCCAGTGAGTGAGACAGTGATTGTTGGTTATCGCCGATCTTGTTGATCGAGGATTTGGATCATAGCCTGCATGAGCCACATTTGTACTTGACAGAGATACCTTGCAGAGATACTTGATATGGGTTACTTATTGACTCGAGCGGGTCACTCCCCTCGAGTGCCACTCCGGAGTAGGCGAGACCGGGTTGTAGTACCGACGTGAGATTGAGCTCTCTTGTGTCCCTCTGGTTGAGCCAGTTTTGGCAGGCACGGACACCGTCCCTCTGGCTGAGCCAGTTTTGGCAGTCACGGACGCCGTCCCTCTGGCTGAGCCAGTTTTGGCAGTCACGGACGTCCTACGTAAGTCCGGTCCTCCGAGATGTACGGCAGTAGGTAGGCGCAGGCTTGACTGGACCCGATGTGGCAGTCAGTTTGGATTGGGTGATCTGAGTTGAGAGTTAGTTGTGGCATCATATCCCTTCTGTTCCACTCTTTGAGCATCTAAATAGAGGCGTAGTAGCTGTAGAGTTTACTTTTTCCAGCTTTCCTTACAGCACTGCATATGTTACTTTTTGCCTCTAGTAGACTTAGTGGGCAGACCGTCGGGCTTGCTGGCGGCACCCACTGAGAACTACTGTGGGATGTAGTTCTCACACCCGTCGTGGTGTCTTCTCCCCAGGGACTTCTGCTCCGGTTCCTGCTGCTCCAGTTGATGATCCAGCTCCTACTGACCGAGGTAAGGGAGTCGCGAGATAGATCCCTTCCCGTCCTACTCAGAGTGAGAGTAGTTGTACCCCAGCTGTACTATTTTGGCGTGTGTTATGTCGAGTGACTTTGTAGTGAGGTATCGAGTTGTACCTTTCTTTTCTGTTTTTGAGAGAGACTTTGTATTTTTTGGGGAGGTTGGTTTGTATATTTGAGAGAGGTAGTTTTATTTTATGTCTTTTACTTTAGCTTTTACTATTTCAGCTCTGATATCTGCTAGTATAGATGTTTCTTGCAGGTTAGTCGCTACGTCTATACGGGGCATCCCGTATGGGCGGCGGATCTGTTGGCGAGCCCGGGTCGCAGTTTCGACCCCGGGGCGTGACAGATTAGAGTGGTATCAGAGCCTAGGATATAGGTCTTGGAGGACTTAGGAACCCTTGGCTTGTGGTTGGACCCTAGGATGACTCACGTGAGAGCCGTGATTTGTAGCGAGAGTCCTGATTTGGGTTTCTAACTCTCCCGAGCGGATTGGGATGAGGGATTGACATGTCTTCCTTCGGTGGCAACTATGTTGGCTGCAGACAAATTAGTACTACAGGAAGGGGGACATGCCTTTTGACTTTCGCTAGATTGGGTCGAGTGTTGATTTGGGTTCTGATTGTTTGCTCTGTCCCTCAGGTGGGGATGCTTCCTCGACGCTCGATGGTGACGCGTTCGCAGTCTTCGTCCTCTGAGCCCGAGCAGGAGGACTCGGGGCAGGGACAGCAGAGCGAGGTTCAGGAGCTCCGTGCCCAGATGGCACTGTTGGCTGAGGCGTCTCGACGCCAGGAGGAGGCAGTGGGTCGGTTGATGCTCGTGATGGAGCAGAGTGCACAGCCGACTGTAGCACCCCCTGAGAGTTCGCCGGTGCCTTCTTCGCCTGTTGTGGCGCCCCCTGTTGTGCAGCCTGCACCGGCAGTTCCGGTTGAGCCGGTTTCTAGTAGGCCACCGTTTGGGACGACGGGATTGTTGACTTCGATAGAGCAGCGGGAGGTGGTGGATCTATTGATGAGGCTCCGCCAGTTTGATCCACCCTGCTTTTCGAGTATGAGTGCTGAGCCGTGGGCGGCTGAGTCTTGGATTACGGCCATGGAGCGCCATTTCGAGAGCCTTTTTATTGATGAGAGGTTTCGAGTTCTGCTGGCTACTTACTTTTCGGAGAGCAACGCCGAGGCATGGTGGCGGCGTGTGCGACCAGCTGGTCCGCCTGGGACACAGCATCTCTCATGGGCAGAGTTTCGCGGTATGCTTCTTGGGGCCTTCTTTCCTGAGAGTGTTCGGCAGAGTTTGGAAGAGCAGCTGAGGAGTCTCCGCCAGGGAGATAGGCCCGTACACATGTACATAGCCGATTTCAATCGGTTGTTGGCTTCTATGCCCCACGTGGCCAGAGATGAGACCCACCGGATCTACATGTTTGAGAGAGGGTTGCGTCGGGCTATCTATCAGCTTGCTCGCTCCCGCAGATTGCAGACTTTGGAGGCCTCGATGGAGGAGGCTTTACATGTTGAGGGTGGAGAGGCTGTGATGGCAGAGGTGACTCCAGCCCCCGTAGTGACTCCTGGGGCGAAGCGCCCGGCACCGTTGGAGGAGGGGCAGTCGAGTAGGCAGAGATCTGAGGCGTCTCGTCAGTCTCAACAGCAGCAGCGTCGACCACCTTGGCCGCAGCAGTTTTCGCAGCAGCAGACTTTACGGCAGCCACGCCCTGACCGATGTGTCATTTGTGGAGGACCGCACCTACCGACCCAGTGCCCCCAGAGGCAGGGCCGATGTTTCCGTTACGGACAGACCGGTCTCTTCGTGAGGGCGTGCCCCAGAGCAGGTTATCTAGCTCCTTCCTCAGCTTCTGCACCCTTTGTTCCTCATCAGTCGGCAGGACCTTCAGCGGCCTACGGTGGGCCAGATTTTGCTTCATCGTCTTCGCGACAGCCAGAGCGACGTCCCCCAGCGCCTAGCGGTCGAGTCTATGCCTCTCAGGTTGAGGATGCTACAGCAGCGGAGCATGTCGTCGCAGGTACTATTTTGATTTCTGCAGTTCGTACTCGTCCTCTTTTTGATACCGGTGCATCGCATTCATTCATCTGTAGAGCATTTGGATCCCTACATGGTATAGAGGTAGTTTCTTTATCGCATGCATTAGAGGTTCAGATACCAGATCATGTCTTGCATGTCGATGAGTATTGTAGGGATTGCCCTGTGCAGTTGGGATCCTGGATTTTACCGGCAGACTTGCTTGTCTTGCGGCAGCTCCAGGATTTCGATGTCGTGCTTGGTATAGACTGGTTGTCGAGGTACTATGCTACCATAGACTGCAGAGAGAGGACGGTGACCCTCCGCGAGCCTGGACAGGAGGGGTTCGTTTTCAGTGGCTGCCAGAGCACCTTCTTTGCGATGACGATTTTTTCGGCGAGGGCCAGGCGGATGATGAGTAGAGGTTGCACCGATTTCTTGGCGACGATGGTGGAGGTGCTTGCGGCGGCACTGGGACTCAAGGATATTCCTGTTGTCCACGAGTTCCCAGATGCGTTTCCCCCTGAGTTGACGATTTTGCCGCCGGAGAGGGAGATAGAGTTTGTGATTGATGTGGTACCAGGAACCGCACCAATCTCAAAGGAACCTTTTAGGATAGCACCTGCCGAGTTGAGGGAATTGCGCAACCGGGCCTTTCCGTATGAGAGGATCTTGTGGAGCAATCACGAGGAGAGAGAGGCTACCTGGGAGCTGGAGACAGAGATGAGAGCTGCCTACCGCTAATCTGTTCGAGACGCTCGGTTGAGGTACGCCTGTCTTACTTTACTTTGTTTCGGGGATGAAACTTCCTTTTAGTGGGGGAGGATGTAGTGGCCCTGGTTCCCATGCAACGTCTTTCCAATGAATCCTCTGTTAGAACACCTGGTATTGGTGTATTTGGCCCATGGTGCATCAAGGGGATGCCATAGATGGACCCTTTGAGATATTTTTAGCCGTGTTGGCCTTCGGCTGGGTTTGTCGAAATTTCGGAAAAGAATTAGGCCAAATAGAGTACGAAAATGGATTCAGCACGGAAAAACGCTTGAAAACGGCTATTTGCTTGTTTGATTCTGAGTCCGGATGCCCAAAAACGGACTCCCGGAAGTTTTCAGTGGTTTTTGGTGCATGGGAGGGGCTGTAGACCGCCGGCATGCCACGTGGCGGCCTATCATTGGCCGGTTTACGGCGCGCGGTCGACAGAGCAGCGCGGCGGGGTGCACAGACCAGGCACAGGGACACGTGGCACCGCCTGATTGACGGGCTCAGGGCGCGCGGACTTTCGGGTGAGCGCGGCGGTGCATGGACCAAGGCGGGGACACGTGGCAGCCTCCGGTTGGTCTGTGCACGCGGCGCGGTCCACGGAATTCTAAAGCGGAATGCGTGGACCGGGTGCAGGGGACACGTGTCACCCTCTGATTCGCGGGCGCAGCGGGCGCGGTGCACGGGACGCGTGGCCGGCGCCTCGGGCTGCGTGCGCACGTGGAGCCACCTCGCGCGACCGGCGTGTGCGGCAGCCGGTCGGAGGGTCAGCCGGGAGGACACTTGGCGCCCGCTCATTGGCGGGCGCCAACCGCCTTATTGTGCGGTGTGTGGACACGTGGCAGGCAGCGATTGGTCCCGCACCGCTGTTTCCTGTTTGGCGGGACACGTGGCGGCCATAGAGTGGCCCAGACCGCTGTTTCCTGTTCGGTGGGACACGTGGCATCTTTTGGTGTGTTCGGGCGTGAACAGTGTCGGGCCGGCCCGACACTGTAGCCGCCCGAAACTTTCGGGCGCCCGAAAGATCGGGCCCGAAACCTGTTGACTTTCTTTTTGGGCTGATTTCGGGTGAGGCCTATAAATAGGCCTCCTTAGCTTCCGTTTTGAAGCTTTTTCTGAAGCTTTTAGCTCCTGAGCCCTTAACCAAAGTTCTTCATCTATCTCTTGTGCATCTTTTGGTGGAAGCTCAGATTTTTTTGGAGGAGGGGACGACGACAACTTCTGCATCGTAGTGCGGAGCGACGATTTACTGTTGGAGGCCCATTTTCGTCGCACTTCAGTCTGGGAGGTCTACAGAGCTACCCCAATGATATTTTTGGATAATTTCTGCCGCGACGGTTTCTTAAGAGGTAAATCTACAACTTTGGTGTTGGACACTTTTTCTGGAACTGAGCTTTTCTTGGGGTTTTGGGTACGTTTTTAACCCCCGTTGCGGCTGATGATGGTTTGGACAGCACCTACTTGTCAGATTTTTATCTCCTCATACGGACATCGGATTTTGACAATTCAGGACTCTATCAACATCTACGCTTCGCGAGGATCGCCATCATATTTTTATTGGAATTTTTGGAGGATGGTTTTCAGGTGGAATTTTCGTGTTTTTGGGACTGTTCATGACAGATTTTTGGAACTTTGAAATTGTGTGGTTTAAAGTGTAATTTTGGTGTATGTCTTGTACCCAGGAGGTTTTGAGCACTGCTACCGTGTTGTCGACTTGGTGGATTTTGTGGTTTGACAGTTTCTGGGCTTTCTTGGCTGTTCGACCCCTGACATTTAGCGCGTTCAGGTGGGTGACCTTGCTTGCAAAATCTATGGACTGCGTGCTAACTCTACGTTGGTAGGATCATGCATGTTAGTAATTGAACCTATAACATGTGAAAGCTGTATGTTATATTCTCATGTGATACTTGTCGAATTTTGTGACATTATTGTGATTCCTACAGCATGTAAATTATTGAACTTTGGAACTTAACCTAGCACCCCTGTCCTATGTATCATGTTCAGCCAGACTGTAGAAAACTGCAACTTGGGCTAGGTTTCTTTATTGCTCTAGACATTCCCACATCACTTATTATACTTATCATTTCTGGATTTAGCTTTTCTCGCCCGGGTTGTGGGCTGGGAGGTCGGGTGGATGTGGGATGCATTTGCACTCGTGTCAGGGGACCGAGTGGAGTTGATAGCAGTCTATAGATCAGCTTTCTTTGGGAGAGTGATAGTGATGGTAGATCTGGGTTTTTGGGAGCTGTCAGAGTGACAGTGAGTCTCAGCTGCGTAGATTCCAGCCAGTGAGTGAGAGAGTGATTGTTGGTTATAGCCGATCTTGTTGATCGAGGATTTGGCTCATAGCCTGCATGAGCCACATTTGTACTTGACAGAGATACCTTGCAGAGATACTTGATATGGGTTACTTATTGACTCGAGCGGGTCGCTCCCCTCGAGTGCCACTCCGGAGTAGGCGAGACCGGGTTGTAGTACCGGCGTGAGATTGAGCTCTCTTGTGTCCCTCTGGCTGAGCCAGTTTTGGCAGTCACGGACACCGTCCCTCTGGCTGAGCCAGTTTTGGGTCGAGTGTTGATTTTCGCTAGATTGGGTCGAGTGTTGATTTGGGTTCTGATTGTTTGCTCTGTCCCTCAGGTGGGGATGCCTCCTCGACGCTCGATGGTGACGCGTTCGCAGTCTTCGTCCTCTGAGCCCGAGCAGGAGGCCTCGGGGCGGGGACAGCAGAGCGAGGTTCAGGAGCTCCGTGCCCAGATGGCACTGTTGGCTGAGGCGTCTCGACGCCAGGAGGAGGTAGTGGGTCGGTTGATGCTCATGATGGAGCATAGGGCACAGCCGACTGTAGCACCCCCTAAGAGTTCGCTGGTGCCTTCTTCGCCTGTTGTGGCGCCCCCTGTTGTGCAGCCTGCACCGGCAGTTCCGGTTGAGCCGGTTTCTTGTAGGTCACCGTCTGGGACGACGGGATTGTTGACTTCGACAGAGCAGCGGGAGGTGGTGGATCTATTGATGAGGCTCCGCCAGTTTGATCCACCCCGCTTTTCGGGTATGAGTGCTGAGCCATGGGCGGCTGAGTCTTGGATTACGGCCATGGAGCGCCATTTCGAGAGCCTTTTTATTGATGAGAGGTTTCGAGTTCTGCTGGCTACTCACTTTTTGGAGAGCAACGTCGAGGCATGGTGGCGGCGTGTGCGACCAGCTGGTCCGCCTGGGACACAGCTACTCTCATGGGCAGAGTTTCGCGGTATGCTTCTTGGGGCCTTCTTTCCTGAGAGTGTTCGGCAGAGTTTGGAAGAGCAGCTGAGTAGTCTCCGCCAGGGAGATAGGCCCGTACACATGTACATAGCCGATTTCAATCGGTTGTTGGCTTCTATGCCCCATGTGGCCAGAGATGAGACCCACCGGATCTACATGTTTGAGAGAGGGTTGCGTCGGGATATCTATCAGCTTGTTCGCTCCCGCAGATTGCTGACTTTGGAGGCCTCGATGGAGGAGGCTTTACATGTTGAGGGTGGAGAGGCTGTGATGGCAGAGGTGACTCCAGCCCCCGTAGTGACTCCTGGGGCGAAGCGCCCGGCACCGTTGGAGGAGGGGCAGTCGAATAGGCAGAGATCTGAGGCGTCTCGTCAGTCTCAACAGCAGCAGCGTAGACCACCTCGGCCGCAGCAGTCTTCGCAGCTGCAGCAGACTTCACGGCAGCCACGCCCTGACCGATGTGTCATTTGTGGAGGACCGCACCTACCGACCCAGTGCCCCCAGAGGCAGGGCCGATGTTTCCGTTGCGGACAGACCCGTCACTTCGTGAGGGCGTGCCCGAGAGCAGGCTATCCAGCTCCTTCCTCAGCTTCTGCACCCTTTGTTCCTCATCAGTCGGCAGGACCTTCGGCGGCCTACGGTGGGCCAGATTTTGCTTCATCGTCTTCGCGACAGCCAGAGCGACGTCCCCCAGCACCTAGCGGTCGAGTCTATGCCGCTCAGCTTGAGGATGCTACAGCAGCGGAGCATGTCGTCGCAGGTACTATTTTGATTTCTGCAGTTCGTACTCGTACTCTTTTTTATACCGGTGCATTGCATTCATTCATCTGTAGAGCATTTGCATCCCTGCATGGTATAGAGATAGTTTCTTTATCGCATGCATTAGAGGTTCAGATACCAGATCATGTCTTGCATGTCGAGGAGTATTGTAGGGATTGCCCTGTGCAGTTGGGATCCTGGATTTTGCCGGCAGACTTGCTTGTCTTGCGGCAGCTCCAGGATTTCGATGTCGTGCTTGGTATAGACTGGTTGTCGAGGTACTATACTACCATAGACCGCAGAGAGAGGACGGTGACCCTCCGCGAGCCTGGACAGGAGGGGTTCATTTTCAGTGGCTGCCAGAGCACCTTCTTTGCGATGACGATTTTTTCGGCGAGGGCCTGGCGGATGATGAGTAAAGGCTGCACCGCTTTCTTGGCGACGATGGTGGAGGTGCCTGCGGCGGCACTGGGACTCAAGGATATTCCTGTTGTCCGCGAGTTCCCAAATGCGTTTCCCCCTGAGTTGACGATTTTGCCGCCGGAGAGGGAGATAGAGTTTGTGATTGATGTGGTACCAGGAACCGCACCAATCTCAAAGGCACCTTTTAGGATAGCACCTGTCGAGTTGAGGGAATTCCGCAACCGGGCCTTTCCGTATGTGAAGACCTTGTGGAGCAATCACGAGGAGAGAGAGGCTACCTGGGAGCTGGAGACAGAGACGAGAGCTGCCTACCCCTTATCTGTTCGAGACGTTCGGTTGAGGTACGCCTGTCTTACTTTACTTTGTTTCGGGGATGAAACTTCCTTTTAGTGGGGGAGGATGTAGTGGCCCTGGTTCCCATGCAACGTCTTTCCGATGAATCCACTGTTAGAACACCTGGTATTGGTGTATTTGGCCCATGGTGCATCAAGGGGATGCCACAGAAGGACCCTTTGAGATATTTTTAGCTGTGTTGGCCTTCGGCTGGGTTTGCCAAAATTTCGGAATAGAATTAGGCCAAAAAGAGGTCATAAATGGATTCAGCACGGAAAAACGCTTGAAAACGGCTATTTTCTTGTTTGATTCTGAGTCCGGATGCCCAAAAACGGACTCCCGGAAGTTTTCAGTGGTTTTTGGTGCATGGGAGGGGCCGTAGACCGCCGGCATGCCACCTGGCGGCCTATCATTGGCCGGTTTACGGCGCGCGGTCCACAGAGCGGCGCGGCGGGGTGCACAGACCCGGCGCAGGGACACGTGGCACCGCCTGATTGGCGGGCTCAGGGCGCGCGGTCTATCGGGTGAGCGCGGCGGTGCATGGACCAAGGCGGGGACACGTGGCAGCCTCCGGTTGGTCGGTGCACGCGGCGCGGTCCACGGAATTCTAAAGCGGAATGCGTGGACTGGGTGCAGGGGACACGTGTCACCCTCTGATTAGCGGGCGCAGCGGGCGCGGTGCACGGGACGCGTTGCCGGCGCCTCGGGCTGCGTGCGTACGTGGTGCCACGTCGCGCGACCGGCGCGTGCGGCGGCCAGTCGGCGGGTCAGCCGGGAGGACACGTGGCGCCCGCTCATTGGCGAGCGCCAACCGCCTTACTGTGCAGTGTGTGGACACGTGGCAGGCAGCGATTGGTCCCGCACCGCTGTTTCCTGTTTGGCCGGACACGTGGCGGCCATAGAGTGGCCCACACCGCTGTTTCCTGTTCGGCGGGACACGTGGAATCTTTTGGTGTGTTCGGGCGTGAACAGTGTCGGGCCGGCCCGACACTGTAGCCGCCCGAAACTTTCGGGCGCCCGAAAGATCGGGCCCGAAACCTGTTGACTTTCTTTTTGGGCTGATTTCGGGTGAGGCCTATAAATAGGCCTCCTTAGCTTCCGTTTTGAAGCTTTTTCTGAAGCTTTTAGCTCCTGAGCCCTTAACCAAAGTTCTTCATCTATCTCTTGTGCATCTTTTGGTGGAAGCTCATATTTTTTTGGAGTCCGCGACGACGGCGACTTCTGCATCGTAGTGCGGAGCGACGATTTACTGTTGGAGGCCCATTTTCGTCGCACTTCAGTCTGGGAGGTCTACAGAGCTTCCGCTACGATTTTTTTGGACGATTTCTATGGCGCCGGTTTCGTAAGAGGTAAATCTACAACTTTCGTGTTGGACACTTTTTCTGGAACTGAGCTTTTCTTGGGGTTTTGGGTACGTTTTTAACCCCCTTTGCGGCTGATGATGGTTTGGACAGCACCTACTTGTCAGATTTTTATCTCCTCATCCGGACATCGGATTTCGACGATTCAGGACTCTATCGACATCTACTCTTCGCGAGGATCGCCATCACATTTATATTGGAATTTTTGGAGGATGTTTTTCAGGTGGAATTTTCGTGTTTTTGGGACTGTTCATGACAGATTTTTGGAACTTGGAAATTGTGTGGTTTAAAGTGTAATTTTGGTGTATGTCTTGTACCCAGGAGGTTTTGAGCACTGCTACCGTGTTGTCGACTTGGTGGATTTTGTGATTTGACAGTTTCTGGGCTTTCTTGGCTGTGCGACCCCTGACAGTTAGCGCGTTCAGGTGGGTGACATTGCTTGCAAAATCTATGGACTGCGTGCTAACTCTATGTTGGTAGGATCATGCATGTTAGTAATTGAACCTATAACATGTGAAAACTGTATGTTATATTCTCATGTGATACTTGTCGAATTTTGTGACATTATTGTGATTCCTACAGCATGTAAATTATTAAACTTTGGAACTTAACCTAGCACCCCTGTCCTATGTATCATGTTCAGCCAGACTGTAGAAAACTGCAACTTGGGCTAGGTTTCTTTATTGCTCTAGACATTCCCACATCACTTATTATACTTATCATTTCTGGATTTAGCTTTTCTCGCCCGGGTTGTGGGCTGGGAGGTTGGGTGGTTGTGGGATGCATATGCACTCGTGTCAGGGGACCGAGTGGAGTTGATAGCAGTCTATAGATCAGCTTTCTTTGGGAGAGTGATAGTGATGGTAGATCTGGGTTTTTGGGAGCTGTCAGAGTGACAGTGAGTCTCAACTGTGTAGATTCCAGCCAGTGAGTGAGAGAGTGATTGTTGGTTATAGCCGATCTTGTTGATCGAGGATTTGGATCATAGCCTGCATGAGCCACATTTGTACTTGACAGAGATACCTTGCAGAGATACTTGATATGGGTTACTTATTTACTCGAGCGGATCGCTACCCTCGAGTGCCACTCCGGAGTAGGCGAGACCGGGTTGTAGTACCGGCGTGAGATTGAGCTCTCTTGTGTCCCTCTGGCTGAGCCAGTTTTGGCAGTCACGGACACCGTCCCTCTGGCTGAGCCAGTTTTGGCAGTCACGGATGCCGTCCCTCTGGCTGAGCCAGTTTTGGCAGTCACGGACGTCCTACGTAAGTCCGGTCCTCTGGGATGTACGGCAGTAGGTAGGCGCAGGCTTGACTGGACCCGATGTGGCAGTCAATTTGGATTGGGTGATCTGAGTTGAGAGTTAGTTGTGGCATCATATCCCTTCTGTTCCACTCTTTGAGCATCTAGATAGAGGCATAGTAGCTGTAGAGTTTACTTTTTCCAGCTTTCCTTACAGCACTGCATATGTTACTTTTTGCCTCTAGTAGACTTAGTGGGCAGACCGTCGGGCTTGTTGGCGGCACCCACTGAGAACTACTGTGGGATGTAGTTCTCACACCCGTCGTGGTGTCTTCTCCCCAGGGACTTCTGCTCCGGTTCCTGCTGCTCCAGTTGCTGATCCAGCTCCTTCTGACCGAGGTAAGGGAGTCGCAAGATAGATCCCTTCCCGTCCTACTCAGAGTGAGAGTAGTTGTACCCCAGCTGTACTATTTTGGCGTGTGTTATGTCGAGTGACTTTGTAGTGAGGTATCGAGTTGTACCTTTCTTTTCTGTTTTTGAGAGAGACTTTGTATTTTTTGGTGAGGTTGGTTTGTATATTTGTGAGAGGTAGTTTTATTTTATGTCTTTTACTTTAGCTTTTACTATTTCAGCTCTGATATCTGCTAGTATAGATGTTTCTTGCAGGTTAGTCGCTACGTCTATACGGGGCATCCCGTATGGGCGGCGGATCTATTGGCGAGCCCGGGGCGCAGTTTCGACCCCGGGGCGTGACACTCTTACTTCACCAATAACTCCTGTCGCGGTCGTCCTCTGACGAAGGGAGCAGTCGAGGCCGATCGGATTACTGCTGCCGAGAAGCGCCTAAAACAACACTTCATCCCTGTGTCGTTTGGAACGATTTCTAGGGGCCTCTCTGATGACCTCTTCCAGCAATCATGGAGGGATACTTGCGATGCGTTGTTTAGCCTCGCTTTTGACGAAATGGTCGGTCGGTTCGATTTTGACGTCGACCTTATGTTTAAGTCCGAAGGTATGAGCGCTATTTCTCTTCCTAAAAATTTGTCGGCACTTTCTCACTGAAATTCCCAATCTCTTTAGCCGGACCCTCCACTTCGGCTTCCGTGTTTGCGCCTTTTCATGGTTCTCAACCACCTCGCTCGGCTATGAGACAAGTTCGTGGCTCTCCTCTAGTTAGACGCTCTATCGGGCGTGCTCTGGCTATTTCGCGTTTGGTTGGAGACGAGCCGATTGTTGGGAGCTCTAGTCGAAGGACGTCGACTGTTGGGGAGTCGACGGTCGTACAGCAAAAATCGGTTGTCCCGGAGCCGATGGCAACTCAATCGTCTGTCCTTCCTGAGGACAAGGCTTTCCCTCCTGAGGAACCTCTTCTGGTATTTCATTTGCTTTTCCATTTTCTAGCCGTTCTATCGGCTTATGTTTTTTCTTCTTTTTGCAGTTTCACCATTGTTCAGCTAAGCGACCAGCTGAACTGGCCATGACTACACCGCGGCTTGTAAAACTTAGCCGTGGAGGTCTTCATGAGCCCGCATCGGCCGAGGCTTCCCCTCGGTCACGATCTCCTGTTGCTTCTCAATGAAATGCACCCGACACATCACCTCTAGCGGCAAGGCCCGGTTCTCAACCGAATTTTTCCCCGCTCCCTTCTGTCGAAGTGACTTAAGAAGCGGATGATGGGCAGGCCGAGGCATAACCGAAAACCGGGGGGGAAGAAGAGATTGAAGAAGAAGAGCATGGAGACGTAGGGGAAGGAGGATACGACCCCAAAGAAGGCGAAGAAAATGGGGCTGCCGCCGATACTCCAACGTCTGATATTGCCGCTGAAAACTCGACAGCTGGCTTCGGAGACGACTTGCTGACCACCTCAGGCCTGCCCTCGAGTTCGACTCTTCAGGATAAGGGGGACCTGCCACCCTCTTTCTCAAAGCTTCAAGCCCTAATTCATTCTACGGATGATGGTACTGAGGTGACAACACTCAAAGCCAAGGACCCCCATCAACCTATCGAAGAGAAGGGCTCAACTGGCCACTCTCGAGTGGGGCCGATACCACGACCTCCCTACCGCAGGACGCCGGGGGCAGAGAAAGCCCTTCCGCCTCCAGATACGGACTTCCCTTGGCTTACCGGGAAAGAAATGGAGACCTTAGGCATTTAGCTAGCCCAGGAGCTCAGGATCCAGCCATGGCTCAAGCCGTGGAGAGAAGGAAGATCCTCAGGGAGCACTTGAGAAAGATGGATCCACCATCAGATATGCCGGTCGAACAGTGGTTCACGTCCCGAGGACCGGCCTGATGGCAAGGGTCGGTCATGACAAAAACGCAGAAGCGTCATATGCAAAGATTGGAGACCGACGCCAGAAACGATGGCGTAACGACGCAATGGCCGCGGCTGAACCCGAGGCGGGAACAACCCATGCATCGGCTCACAGTAGCGCCGATGCGGCACGATCACGAAGCGAGAGGCTCTGCGATATCGCTTCAAGGGAAGACACCGATAATCCAATCGGTGGTGGTTAGGCCGACGGATGAAGCCGTTCGGCTAGAATTGGAAGCTCGCTTAAAATCCCTAGAGGCCATTGTGAGGCGCAACCAAGAAGCGCCGGAGGAGCGATAGGAAGCCGAGGAACCCGTCAAGCGGGAAATTATAAGGATGGCTCGACGTGAGAGATGGCCTCCGAGGGATGACGAAATAAGTCCTCACTCCGTCTTTGGTCGAGGTAGAGGCCGAAGGGAAGAAGCCACGGACCAATACCATGTCGGTTGACGAAGACCTGGCGGGAGTCAATATGGTCTATGCCCTACCATTGTCTTTCAAGGCAATAACGCCCCAAGAGGATGCTAATGAGCAGACTTCCAACGAAGAGGGTATGCCCGTAGCTGAGCTCTAGCTTATGGAGCGCAAGGTGGAGGCCGAGGTGGTAGTGTTCGAAAAGCCATCGGCCTTTCAAACCCGGTTCATAAGGCCATTGTATATATAGGCTTTGATAGAGGGACAGCTAGTTGGTCGCGTTATGGTAGATGGCGGGGCAATGGTAAATGTCATTCCCACCGCCTTCCTGAAAAAGATCAACAAGAGCGAAGATGAGCTCAAGCCGACTGACACAACGATAATCGACTTCACCGGAGGCGGTGAGGCAGCGAGAGGGGTCCAAACGACCGAATAACGATCGGGTCAAAAACTCTTAGGACTGCTTTCTTCGTAGTAGACGCTGCGAGCCACTACAACTTGTTGTTAGGGCGTGACTGGATTCACGCTAATGAATGCATTCCCTCCACACTCCATGGGATGCTTTTCCAGTGGGTTGGCGACAAGGTAGAGGATATCGCGACCGAAGGAAGGCCGCAACTAGTGGATGTAAGCATGGAGTCAATCGGCCATGTGAATTGGGCCGATGAAGACTCAGACCAGATCTCATTCGTCCGGGTAACCGAGGAGGGAGTGCAAGTGAAACTCCTCGGCGAGACCAGCCGAATAGCGGCAGGTGATGGGCCCCCATCCAGGATCAAATGGCATGTGGGGGGTCAGTAAGCGAGGCCGTAGCAAGGCCTATGAAAAAGGAGGCGACATAATAAGCCGGCGAAGAGATAACCTCGGTCGTTGCACCATGGGCCGAGGACACAGCCGACAGGGCCAAAGAAGAAATAATAAATCATCCCAAATCAGTTGAGTAGTTAAAAGAAATTCCTACTACTGAGAGACTTCTAAATGGATCGGAGAACAATAAGTCGATCAACGAAAAATATTTGAAATATTATTATACATCAGTTTGGAAAAATGTGGAGTAGAAAGTAAAATAAGACTATAGATTTAAAAGAATTGATACATATGAGAATCAAGACAAAGCAAGTACAAAAGTGTTTTAGAAAAGAAAAAGTCATGGTCGAGGAATCCGGCTAGAGGTTGAAACATAGGACCACCATCAAGCTAGCAGAGGTAGGAGAGAAGCCAAAGGTGGAGGATCAAGCACTGCCTTTCGGAAATCGAGATACCCGACCATCATGAAGTCGATGAATCTCAAACCTCTCGAACTCCCACAATAGACTTGTGTCAGGCAAGATGTTCCCCTCGAGAAGAAGGAGGCCGACTTCGTAAAAAGGCCAGTTGAAGCGTGAGAGCACGCCTCCCCGACGGAGAAAACCAGACGTTGAGTGGCTCAAACTCCTCCAACTTCTAAAGATAGAGGCAAAGGTTAGCCTTTCCCCCCTGAAGGATCTTCTTAGTAACGACCATTCATAAGCAGCTAAAAATTGGTTGGACCACCACCCATAAGATCCCGAATCGGTAGGTCACACATAGGGGATTCCTCAGAGGAAACCCCATTAGAACTCTAAGGTGGAAAGAAGCTTTTATAGGCCAGCATCAAAATACCGCCGGATTTAGATTGAGAAGTTGTCTCGAAAGTACTCTCAGTAATGAAAAAACTACGACCGGAACACGGATATAGCAAGGGCATGAGAGTCATCACGGAGGAAAAAGACGATGTGGAGAATACTGCAAGCGGTCCCTTTTTATAGGCCGACGAAAAAGAGCGAAATGAGGACAGTCTCCTCTCGAAAAACAGCAGCATTTAATGAAGAAACGACGAAGGACAGATTTGCCGAGAATCAAGAAAGATCAACACCTGGTCACGAATCCCTCGGATAGTAAGCAAAGATCTTGCCAGGGTACGGGAATGATCATGGACACTGTTATACACGCTAGGTATTTGACTCAACTTCGACAATCGCCCGAACGAAACATCAGGCGATTGCCGAGGGGGCATTGTTGAGACCAAAATTTTTGCTATCTTAGGAAGTGACACGTGGCGTATACCATCGGCTAAAGACACTAGCCGACAGAAGAATGAGTCAACAAAGAGGGACTCGCGTCTTGATTAAGATCGACCCCAGTCACGTGAGAGTGCGGCACATGACACATACCATCGGCTAATGGCATCAGTCGATAGAAGAAGCGGCCAACAAGGGGCGTCATCTCATCCGGGACCGACCTCGGCCGAAGGCAAATATCATATCGCCTCAGTTGAATGACAAAAGAGGCAAAGTCAGGGTCGACTCTCGGCTGATCAAGCCGCAAAAGGAAAGACCTTGGAAGGAAAGTGTACGAGATTTGGGCGCGAATTTCGTAACAGACTACGGAACGGCAAGCGACGCCCAGTATTGGAAAACACCGAAGATCACGCTTCGGCGCATCGATCAGGGGATGAACCTAGATGGAAAACGGCTACTATCCTATCGAGGAGAATCGACTCAAACAAAAGTAGCTGAGGAGTTTACAATAATTCCCCTTAGATCACGCCGATTTTTAAAAATCAGCGGTTATACATATGGTTCGGAAAATGTATAAATAAGCGAACCATCGAAAAAAAATGAGATCCTGCTACCACGTAAGCCAGTGACCACCCCTACTTTTTCATATTTTTCATATCTGTATGCATTTACTATTTTCCTAGATAACCTTTACCGCATTTCCTACCGAGGGAGTCACCCATCATAGAACTACTCTAGCTCTAGCACACTCAACTTTCTTAACCTCTTGACCTAATTACCACCCAAAATGTTATAGCCGGGTTAGAAGGTTTAGCCCTATTTATACCTTATATATATAGGAGCTTGGGTTTAGTAAGTGGTTGGTAGAATAATATGATCTAAAGAATGAAATTAGTCGAAGGAATAGATCTAACGGTAGAAAACTTACAGGCACCAATTGATTGGTACTTTTACAAGCATAGTTTATATATATATATAGTCCGGCTACTATACTTATACAAGCATCAAACAATTGGTATTTGTAAGTTTTCTACCATTAGATCTACCCATTTGACTGTTTTTCATCCCTTAAATCATTCTATTCCACCAACCACCCACATAACTCAAGAGGTCCATTATCATTTGAACCACACATTTTTTCATCAACTGACTAAAAATCTACAAGCACCAATAGCTTGATACTTTTAAAAATATAGAAGCTCAATTATATATATATATATATATATATATATATATATATATATATATATATATATATATGACTATTTTCATTCAAATTTTATTCATAATAATATAATAAATATAATTACTTTTACATAAATGTTGGAGTGTTTTGGAACCTCAACAGCTAAGTTGGTTATAATGTAGGTTACGGGTCGGCACTCTACCAATCTGTAGAGTGTCAAACCGTTTTAACGTGAAATGGATAGGTAAATGGACTCGAAATCAAAAAACCCGCTACAACTAAAGTTTTACAAGGTTTCGGATATCTAGAAAATGTTTAGGGCGCCCGAAAGTCTTGCATAGATAATTTTGGATGTGAATTGGACCCCTCTTTCGTACCCTCGGTTCTACTGTAGCAATTCAGATGAGAGTTGGTGGTGATGTAATGGTTGTGACGACATGTGTACAGTGACTGGCGGGAGTTTCGAATGCTTGAAAAGTTTTGGACGAAGCTACGTACGTGAAACTAGACTTCTCACTGGATGCCCACAAGAAGATTCGGGCAGAGTTTGATAGTTTCGGACTTCCAATAGCTTGATCCGGGCGTCTGAAAATGCAAATTTAAGTTGCGATGTGTTATTTTCTTTTTTTCGAGGGCTTCGTTGCGATTGTTCCTTTGCCTATAAATAGACGAGGGAACCTTCGAAACTCTAGACTTAACCATCTTCTCCAAGCCTTCTCCTCCTTCCTATCTTCTTTTTCTTCCTTTGCTGGTTGCGAAGCAGCAGAGGAACAGCACCAGCTAGAGCTCGGAGTATTACTGTGCAGCTAGTGGAGCTGCTTGTGGTGTAGTTCTTGCTCATGGCCGAGGAGGAGGGAACTCTTTGTGATCTCTCTCAGCTGGATTTGAGGTAGGTGCATGTGGTAGATTAGATTTAGAGATTAGTTGGAATTGAATTGTCAGTAGAGTTGTTGATTGTATGTTTTGAGCAGTGAGTTACTGCTGGATTTAGGAGGTTTCTTTAGAGTTTTTCCTGGAGTTTCTTGGTGCAGAGGAGGTGTTAGCAGTGTTTCCATTGTTGGATTAGCTTCTCCAGGTGGATTTAATTTACGGAAAAAATGAATTCTATATCCATTGTAAAGTTTAGCATAGTATATATTTATTTATGATTTGGTAGCATTGGTAGCATAAAATTATTCTATTTGTATGGAGTACACTGTTAGCATGATATTATTTTCCGCAATCAACTGTCAAAATCTGAAAATTTGATTTAATTGTCATCTTATTAGACTACGGTAAATCCCAATCCCATTTACTGCCTACTATTATAAGTGGAGCTCTTCATATTTATTAGTCGTTTTCGATGGGCTATATTAAATTCGATCTATAATATTTGAATTATTTAAAAAATAAATTTTTTAATTTTTTAATATAATTTATTTAGTGATTGAAATGACTTAAAATCAACGATTGAAAAAAAAAATCTCACAAAATATGATAATACGATACTAAAATTTTAAATCAAAGATATTGATCGATCGTTAGGATTTGATTAGATTTGTAATTAAATCTTAATTGGATTAAAATTTATATTTAAATTTATTAGAAATAAATTAATTTGGATTTAAATATTAATTAGAGTATAATTTTAATTTAAATAAATTTAGTATTTTGGATAGAGCTTTATATATATCTCTAATATAGAGAGCTTATATATAAGAATACGAATGAGATTTTTGAGGGAACCGTATTTTAAAATAAGCCATATAGATAGCATGCACCTTGTGTACGGATGCATGTGAGAGTGAAAAGAGAAAAATCTTCTAGGTTTATAGAAGACGAGAGAAGAATGAGAGAGATTCAGAATGAGGGCTTGGATTGAAGTTATTCTATTATAAAAGAGGAGTCAGTCTAATTCTTCTCTTGGTTAATGAATCTTATTTCACCCGCATATTTTTTTATTTTAATTTTTTCTTTTTTTTTGTGGTTCTGTCGTTTCCATTTCTAGTGAGGGGATAGGTTTATGATAAAAAATTCGATTTGACGTTTTCGCCGTGGAATTCCAACACTAGGCCGTACCGAAGTGGATTGCGGTATCGGAACGGATTACGGATTTATAGAATTTGGTATCGGAGCGAACACCATATTTTTCAACATTAATCTTATTTTATATAGTATAGAAAATTTTCTACTAAAATTTAACCTAATTTGAATATTTTTATACCGTTAAAGTTACCAACGGCTCACCACGATCTTTAAAATTATTGATTTCGAGCTTATTCAATTACTAGGCAAATAAAATTAAAAAATTACGAAATTTATTTTTTAGATATTTCAAATATTCTAGATCAAAGTTTAATAGAGTCGACCGTCAATTCGAAAATTTCAACATCAAAAATAATTTATAAATACAGAGAGTTTCATGCTTTTGAAGACATATCAGTCTAACTCTATATATATATTACTATTAATTGCATAATCTGTTAATTTGAATTTATGCTGGGATTGGGAGTGACTGATGGTGGACGGTCTATGGATTTATTATCGCCGTGGGGCAGCACAATGGATTTGGACATTGTGACTGTTAGTGGACAGTCTATGGATTTATTAGCACAATGGATTTGGACATTGTGGTATGTATTGGGTTGTGCCGAGCGACCGTGATAGTATTGATTATAATATGGTTGATTATCCACATTGGACTATAGCTTACAGAAGTTATATTGAGTTTTACATATAGATGCAATATTATACTCAGCATGATCTCATTCCTAGAGGGCCACTTCAGAGTTTAGCCTAACTATTTTGTATTATAGCAGTCCTTGTACTGATAGATCACCTATGGTAGTGGTGATTGATAGTCAAGGGCAGCCTATGTGTCGACAAGCCACTTGAGGGAGTGGTGTCATCATCTTAAGTCGGCCCAAACTTAACCGGACTTACGAGTCAATTGATGGGATTGGGTTATAATTTTGAGTATTGAGTAGTAGTTGATGCATACTATTTATGATTTACGATTTTCAGTATTAATAATATAGAGGCATGATAGTGATAGTTTATTTACCGATATCTATTTATATATTTAGCTTTCATTCGGTTTCTTTTACTATTCTTGCTTCTAATAAACCTAATAGATAGGTCGTTGTCGTCGATGACAGTACCCACTGAGGATTATGGCTCAGTAATTTTCATGTCTTCTTGTGGTTTATGTTTCAGAGTCCTTAGCTTCGGCTACTACTGATCGAGGAGAACCGATCGTGGGATAGATAGTGTCTCGAGTTGACCAAGCTAATGGACGATCCGATCGTTGTACTTTTATTTTGGATAATATACTTTACATATTTAGACCGATTAGGCCAGCATGAGTTGTATTTATTTTGTAGTTGTATATGGGAGATGGATGATATATTTTGGATATGCTTATGTACCGTGCTACTCTATGTTTTACTCTATGTTTTAGTTTTATTATGTTCTGATACTTATTAGTTATGTATTTCGAGGATCTTTTGTAGTTGTGGACTACTCTTAGGACTTGTTATTGTATGTGATTGTACGCTTCATGCATGCAGGACTTTCCGTTGTATCGTAGGATATACTTGAGAGGTTCTGCTGTATCGTAGGCGTGACAAATATAATTTAACTATTGCTTTTCTTATTATAGATGGTATTATTTTTAATTATCTAATTATTGTATTCACTAATATTGGTGAATATTTTTATAATTGTTAAATATTATTATACTAAATACATTTTTTTAAGTGTTGGCTTATTGAATGACTATAATTGACAGTGAAGAATAATTTTTTATAAAAGTTTAGACAATTTACTCCATATTTATTTATTATTATTATTTAAAATATATTAGTTGTTTTTAATTTATATTTATAATTAATTTTTTTAAATGTTTAATAAATAAACTGCACATGTGCTATCTATAAAAACTAATAAATCTCCAGTTCTTCGCAACCCACGTGTCGCCCAGCCCGTGCTTCCTCACCCCTTCCTCTCTCTGCCCTCTCTGCCCCATGTGCATCTTCCTCTTCCTCTTATCTGTCCGATCCCTACGTGTCGATCCCTGAGCGAGTTGAGGCTGGGCTTCTCTTTCCTTCTCTCTTCTCTCGCCCCCTCGCGCCCCCGTTTCCCTTCTTCTCTTCTCTGCGCGGTTCCCCTCTTCTCTTCTTCACTTCGCTACAGGCGTGGCTCCAGCAAGCTACGGGTGGGCCGATCCCCGATGAGTGCGTACTTGGTAGGAGCCATGGCTCGCATCTTCCGTTGGCGCTCGCTCATACGCCCGCGAATTGTGGGCGGTTGTGCCCTAGAGGGTTGCGACATGGTTGCAGGATTGCTTCGGAGTCATTCCCTCTCCTTCCCTCCTTCCTCCTCCCATGGTTCCTCTTCTCCCTTCCTCTGCTTCAGGTTGCTTCGAACTGGCCTGGGGGTACGGCTCACAAGAGAGGTGCGTGCGTATGGGGTATCCCTCCCTCCCTCTATGCCTACCGTCCTCCCCTATGGTTCCTCTTCTCCCCTCCCTCTGCTGCAGGGTGCTTCGGAGAGGTACGATGTCCATGGGAATGTGCTTCGGTGAGTACTGTCACGCCCCGGGGTCGAATCTGCGATCCGGGCCCGCCAACAGATCCGCCGCCCATATGGAAAACCCCGTATAGACGAAGCGTCTAACCTGCAAAAGGAATGATACTATAGCTATACTGATATCAGAGCTGAAAAGTACACTACTGAAATAAAAATAATACAACCCAAGTCCTCACAAACGTACAAAGTCTCTCGACTATAAAAGAAAACGTACAAGTGAACCTCACTACAAAGGTCTCTCAAAATGTAACTCTCAAAATAGTAAGGGGGTACATCTACTCTCTGGACGACAACTGGTAGGGATCTATCTCGCGACTCCCTTACCTCGATCAGCCGGATCAGCAACAGGAGTAACAGGAACAAGAGTAGAAGGCCCTGGGGAAAAATACACCGCGACGGGTGTGAGAACTACATCCCACAGTAGTTCTCAGTGGGTGCCGCCAACAAGCCCGACGGTCTGCCCACTAAGTCTACTAGAGGCATAAAGTAACAAATGCAGTACTGAAAGGAAAGAGCTGGAAAAATAAACTCTACAGCTACTATGCCTCTATCTAAATGCTCAAAAAGTGGAACAGATGGAAACATGATGCATCTACTAACGCTGAAGTATAGTCGCCCAATCTACACTGACTGCCACAAAGGGTCCAGTCAAACCTGCGCCCACCTACTGTCGCACATCCACAAAAGGACGGGTCTACCGTAGGGTGTCTGTGACTGCCAAAGCTGGCCCAGTCAGAGGGACTGCGTCGACAAGTCGCGATAGCAAGTAACAGACCCAACTCCGGAGTGGCACTCGAGGGGCGCGACCCCACCGAGGAAAGTATCCGCGCATCACTGTCGAGCTCAAATGGCTCATGCAGGCTATAGTCCAAATCCATGATCAACAAGAACGACAGTAACTGACATCTCATCTCTAACTCACTGACTGGAAATACTCACAGCCAGGACCACTGTCAACCCAACGGCTGCCACATAGAACCCAAACTCATAGATAACACAGAAAGGACCGACACCATAAGGGTTCGAAAACCCCGATAAGTCGGCGCCTAGAACCCCAATCAAACAAGAACAGACTCCAGGCTCCGCCCATCAAGGTTCCCGACCTCCTTACAGTTCGGGAACGCGAAAACCTTGGTACAACATGCGGAAGACACCAACCAGGGTCGGAAAGTTCCGGGAGACCAACACCTACAACCCTATCAAACAAGAACAGGTTCCAGGCACAGCCCCCGTAGCTTTCGTCCCGAAGAGGAACGGCCCCTAGAACCCAGATCACCCAAACTCTCTCGGGTGAGCAAGTTGTAATAAAAAGATGACAGTTGTTACTGAAAACTATTTTAATCTGAGAAACCCAAATTAATATATTTTAGTTCTTTCAAGAAAATCTGTTTAAATAAGTCTTATTTTCCAAACTCCGAAGGGCTATTACCTTCACCCAAATCAAACAAGAACAGGCTCCGGCGACCCCTCGAAATTTGGAAGAAAACATTAGTTTATAGAAATCATGTGTGTCTAAAATCTGTCTGGGTCCTAGGTCCTACTAACACCGATATGCAACTGCCACTAACACAGTGGCGACAAGTAAAACAAGGAAACAAGACATCTCGGGACGGCCGTTTACCCAAACGGCTCCCACCACAGATAAACGTCCAAGTACAACTACCAGACTCCACTCTGCTCTCAGGCACGAGTGTAACATGAATCCCACACTAAAAAGAATTCCGACCACTCAGCCCACTACCCGGGCGAGTATAACACTATGTCCAGGAATATCTATACTCACATTCTAGCATGCTATCCAATTAAACTCACAATCATGCATAATCCTACTATAATAGAATTAATGTCCAGTCCATCAATCTTGAAGACAAGGTCACCCACCTGTAGCGCGCGTTAAACCAAGATCCAAATAAGCTGAAACTGCACGGGGATAAATCCTCAGATTCCCACGATTCCAACGGACCTAAAAACACCCAAAAACTCCTCCTGGGTACAAAGATATAGCCCAAACATCACAAACAATACAAAATTCCATGTGTACAGTTTTGCTGAAATTTCTGTCCAAAAGAAGCATTATTATCACCTTTGAAGTAAATTCCAAAAATTCTAATAAAAATACGACGGCGATCCTCGCGAAGCGTAGATGTCAATCGAGTCCACAAACGTTGAATTCCGATAAACGAGTGCAGAGATAAAAATCCGAGAAGGCTCTGCAGTCCAGAAAAACTACCGGCAAAACAGGGGCTTAGAGATGCCTCGTAAACCGTGCCAAAAGTGCGAAACGAGGTGAAGCGATCAACACGGAAAATGAAGCCTTACCTCTTAGGAACATGCTGTCGCAGAAATCATCCAAAAATTCCTCCTGGTTTGCTCACAGGGAATTTCCGACTGAACTGCGACAGAAAATGGGCCAAAACTGAAAATCGTCGCAGTACGCCGCGTCGCAGATAACTCGCTGTCGGCAACTCCAAAAATTCTGAAATTGCTAGGGTAGATAGAAGACAGAGAAAGGAAAAACTTTCATTAAGGGCTCACTCTCATTTTCTCTCTCGAAAACTCGAAAATGACAGAGAGAGAGAGAGAAGGGTATTTATAATGGGCCAAAATCCTATTCGGGCTCCACACCAGATCCTAGGCCGAACAGGAAACACCAAATCCGGCCAATCAGATTGCGCCACGCCTCACAGAACACGAAACAGCCGTACAAGCCAATGAAAACGCGCCACGTGTCCCCCGCCGCCCACGTTTCTCACGCGCCCGGCACACGTGGGCGGCCGTGCGCCCGCCAATGAACAGCCGCCACGTGTCCCACGTGGTCCACGGGGCGCACGAGCCCGGTCCACGCGCCGGGTCTTCCGGATCGTGTCGGCCAATCACAGCGCGCCACGTGTCAGGGACAAGCCGCCACCCTTGACGCCGCCGGACCAATCAGAGGCTGCCACGTGGCCTTCTGAGTCTTCGGTGCATCCGGTGCACGCCTATTCTGTGGACCCCGCGCCTGCGCGCTGCCCGCGCCTGCCCGCGCTGCCCGCGGCCCTGCTCCGCCCCTGCGCCGCCGTGCGCCGCCGTCTGCCGCCGGCCGCCGGTTGCCGGAACAGTGTTTCCGGCAGCCGGAATTACTGTTCCGGCGTGAACAGTAATTTGTGCCGAAAATTAAGTGAATATACCATTTTGATCGTTTTCGCGCGCTGAGTCCAAATCCGCCGTCCATTTCGCCAAATTCTCATCCAAAATTTTGCCGAAAGCCCCCGGAAAAGCCAATTTGCTCCGTTTTTCGTGCCGGATCCATTTTAAAAATCCGTTTTCGACACTACGAGCTCCGATACATTGTGTAAGCTTCCTGTAATCACTATTAAAGCTGTAAAGGCTTCTACAAAAGTCCGGATCATCACAAGTACCCTCTTGCCTATATAGTACATATACTCTCTACTGTCTGTGAACAGAGTTCTCTTCATTCTCATCCTCATCTCTACATCTCTATACTATACTATATCGTCTGTGAATGGAGCCCTCTTTATTGTGAAGAAAACCCTCTTTATTCCCATCTCTATATCTCTGGAGGAATAGAACTCTACATCTGTGGTTTCCTATTTGTGGAATCCTATTTGTGGAGCAACAAGAACTCTATTGGTGGGAATAGTAAATTAACCTATTTGTGGAGGAACAAAAATTTTAAGGTTTTCTTTAAGCTTTGCTCTTTAAATTTTTATGCTAAAAAAATAGTTATTCCCATCTCTATATCTCTGGAGGAATAGATTTCTACATATATGGAATCCTATTTGTGGAGTAACAAGAACTCTATTGGTGGGAATAGTGAATTAACCTATTTGTGGAGGAACAAAAATTTTAAGGTTTTTTTTTTAAGCTTTGCTCTTTAATTTTTTGTGCTAAAAAAATAGTTTCTTCTTACCTTATGTTGTGCCCCAGTACTTGATGCAACTAATCTTCTTCTATGGTTTAAAAAAACATGCCGGTCGTACATGCGCGTGCGCAGCTAGCCCCTCCCCCTTTTCATAATTTAGTACATTGTCTGTTAATGTGCATGTGTAACACCCCCGGAATTTGGATTAGTCATCTATATAAATGATATAATAGGACTAAATCTCTAACCCGGCTATAGCATTTTGGATGGTAGCAAGATCCAAGAGGAACATGAGAGTTAAGCGTGCTAGAGCTAGAGTAGTTCTAGGATGGGTGACCCCCTGGGAAGTGGGGCGTCATAGTTGGTATCAGAGCCATTCACCAGCCGGAAATGTGAGATGAGTCTCGGCTGAGCCAGGGTTATATAGCGGGTAGAGTGTGGCTCCCCGGCTAATGACTGTTGTAGGTGGAGTGCAGCTCCCTACAAGGTCGGCTAAGGCTAGCGAGACAAGTCTCACATCGCCTGGTGCTTGTGAGTGTGCTTGAGCCTGACGTGGACGTCAGGGCTTAAAGGGGGGAAGAATGTAACACCCCCGGAATTTGGATTAGTCCTCTATATAAATGATATAATAGGACTAAATCTCTAACCCGGCTATAGCATTTTGGATGGTAGCAAGATCCAAGAGGAACATGAGAGTTAAGCGTGCTAGAGCTAGAGTAGTTCTAGGATGGGTGACCCCCTGGGAAGTGGGGCGTCACAGCATGATTCACCTGTTGCCTTTACCTGTTGTCTTTACCTGTTGTCTGTTAATGTGGATGGTTACCTATTGCCTTTACCTGATGGTTTTAATTAAATTGAGTTTGCTAAGTTGTGACTTTGAATTTTATTTGTGGCTTTGAATGATGTATAGGATTTTAAATATTTACTTTCCCATGTAGTGAGATTTCCCAATGTGACCTATAATGTATTTAAACCTTACAAATTACGAATTTTTGATGGTTGCCTCTTGCATTTACGTACTAATGTGATGTATAGAATTTTAAATATTTACTTAAATATTTACTTTCCTGTGTATTGAGATTTTCCAATGTGACTTCCAATGTATTTAAACCTTACAAATTATAAATTTTTGATGGTTGCCTCTTGCATTTGCGTACTAATGTTTCGTTCTTAAGTTATTAGTGCGCATATATTTAGATTTACCAAAGCGGAATTTTTTCCTCAAGAATAGTTACTGTAGTGGCCCAAATTCCCATGCAGCGTTCTTCCGATGAATTCCACTGTTAGAGCACCTAGCGTTGGTGTATCTGGCCCATGGTGCGTCAATGGGATGCCACAGATAGACCCTGTGTGTTATTATTAGCTGTGTAGGCCTTCGGCTGAGTTTGTCGAAATTTCGGAAAAGAATTAGGCCCAACAGAGGTCGGAAATGGATTCAGCACGGAAAAACGCTTGAAAACGGCTATTTGCTTGTTTATTTCTGAGTCCGGATGCCCAAAAACGGACTCCCGGAAGTTTTCAGTGGAAATTGGTGCATGGGAGGGGCCGTAGACCGCCGGGATGCCACGTGGCGGCCTGTCATTGGCCGGTTCAGGATGCGCGGTCCACAGAGCTGCGCGGCGGGGTGCACAGACCCGGCGCATGGACACGTGGCACCGCCTGATTGGCGGGCGCAAGGCGCGCGGTCTACCGGGTGAGCGCGGCGGTGCATGGACCAATGCGGGGCCACGTGGCAGCCTCCGGTTGGTCGGTGCATGCGGCGCGGTCCACAGAATTCCAGTTGAATGCGTGGACCGGGTGTAGGGGACACGTGTCACCCTCTGGTTCGCGGGCGCACCGTGCGCGGCGCACGGAGTCGGGGCCGGTACCTCGGGGCGCGTGCCCACGTCGGGGCCATGCCGCGCGCCCGGCGCGGCCGCCGATCCGGTCAGCGGGTCAACCGGGGAGGACACGCGTCGCCCGCTGATTGGCGGGCGCCAACCGCCTCACTGTGCGGGGGCGGGCCACGTGGCAGCCCGTGGGTGGGCCGAACAGCTGTTTGCTGTTCGGGCGGGCCATCGTGGCGGCTCCTGGTGGATTCGGGCGTGAACAGTGTTGGGCCGGCCCAACACTGTAGCCGCCCGAATGTTCCGGGCGCCCGAATTTTTGGGCCCAAAGCCCATTGACTTTGTTTTTCCGGGCTGTTTCGGGTGAGGCCTATAAAAAGGCCTCAAGGGGCCTCGTTTTGAAGCTTTTTCCCGAAAGCTTTTCACTTGGAGCCCTTCACCAATTCTCTTCCTCTCCCTCTTGTGCATCTCTTGGCGGAAGTTCAGAATTTTGGAGGGCCGCGACGACGGCGACTTCTACATCGGGGTGCGGAGCGACGATCTACTGTTGGAGGCCCATTTTCGTCGCAGTTTAGTCTGGGAGGTCTACCGGGCTACCCCGACATTATTTTTGGACGATTTCTGTGGTGACGGTTTCGTAAGAGGTAAATCTACATTTTTCGTGTTGGACACTTTTTCTGGATCCGAGCTTTTCTTGGGGTTCTGGGTACATTTTAACCCCCTTTGCGACGGTTGGTTGATTTGGACATCACCTACTTGTCAGATTTTTAATCTCCTCATCCGGACACTCGGAATTCGACGTTTCAGGACTCTATCGGCATCTACTCTTCGCGAGGATCGCCGTCATATTTTATTGGAATTTTTGGAGGAAGTTTTTCAGGTGGAAAATTTCGTGTTAATGGGACTGTTCACCACAGATTTTGGGGAATGTGGAATTTGTGTGAATTAAAGTGTAATTTTGGTGTATGTTTGTACCCAGGAGTTTGTGAGCACTTCTACCGTGTTGTTGGCTTGGTGAGATTTGTGATTTGACAGTTGTGGGCTTTCTCAGCTGTACCGATTTCGGACAGTTAGCACTTTCAGGTGGGTGACCTTGCTCCAAGAACTCTGGACTGTGTACTAATTCTATGTGTGTAGGATCATGCATGTTAGAAATTGGAGCATTAGCATGTGTAAAACTGTATGTTGTATCTTGTATATCAGTTGTTGAATCTTTTGATTCCTGCACTATGTTAAGTAATGAAATCTTGAATTTGACCTAGCACCCCTGTCATATGTATCATGTTCAGCCAGTCTGTAGAAAAACTCCAACTTGGGCTAGATTTTTATTGCTCTAGACATTCCTCATCACGATACTTTATTTCACCTTGGACTTAGCTTTTCCTCGCCCGAGTTGTGGGCCGAGAGGTCGGTTGGTTGTGGGATGCATTTGCACTCGTGTCTGGGGACCGAGTGGAGTTGATAGCAGTCTGTAGATTTGATTTCTTTGGGAGAGTGATAGTGATGGTAGATCTGGGTTCTTGGAAACTGTCAGAGAGACAGTGGGTTTCAGCTGTGTAGATTCCAGCTAGTGTGTGAGTCAGTGATTTGTTTAGTAGTCGATCTTATTGATCGAGGATTGGATCATAGCCTGCATGAGCCACATTTGAGCTTTACATTGATACTATACAGTGATACTTATGGGTTACTTTGACTCGAGCGGGTCGCTCCCCTCGAGGGCCACTCCGGAGTAGGCGAGACCGGGTTGTGTACCGGTGTGAGTTTGAGATGTTCTTTAGCGACTTGTTGTTGCAGTGGTCCCTCTGGCTGTGCTTTCGTTGGCAGCCACGGACGCCCTACGTAACGTCGCTCCTCCGGGACGTAACGGCAGTAGGTTGGCGCAGGTTTGACTGGACCCGATGTGGCAGTCAGTTTCTATTGGGTGATCAGGGAGGAGAGTTAGTGTGGCATTATGTTCTTTCTGTTCCACTGTGAGCATCTAGATAGAGGCATAGTAGCTGTAGAGTTACTTTCCCAGCTTTCCTTATAGCACTGCATATGTTACTTTTGCCTCTGGTAGACTTAGTGGGCAGACGTCGGCTTGTTGGCGCACCCACTGAGAACTACTGTGGATGTAGTTCTCACACCCGTCATGGTGTTTTCTCCCCAGGGACTTCTGCTCCGGTTCCTGCAGCTCTTGTTGCTGATCCAGCTCCTTCTGACCGAGGTAAGGGCGTCGCGAGATAGATCCCCTCCTGTCGTCTTCAGTGTGTGAGTAGATGTACCCCAGTTCCATTTTGTGTGTGTTATGTCGAGTGACTTTTGTAGTGAGGTTTTGAGTTGTACCTTCCTTTCCTGCTTTTATGAGAGACTCCTGTATCTGGTGAGGTTGGTCTGTATATTTGAGAGTTGTAGTTTTATTTTATGTATTTTTTTCCAGCTTTTCTCTTTCAGCTCTGATATCTGCTAGTGTAGATGTTTCCTTGCAGGTTAGTCGCTACGCTATACGGGCTTCCCGTATGGGCGGCGGATCTGTTGGCGAGCCGGGGCGCAGTATCGCCCCGGGGCGTGACAGATTAGAGTGGTATATCGAGCCTAGATGTAGGTCTGGAGGACTAGGAACCCTAGGCTTGTGGTTGGACCCTAGGTGGCTCGCTGTGAGAGCCATGATTTTAGCGAGAGTCCTGATTGGATTTCTAACTCTCCCGAGCGGTTCGGGGTGAGCGATTGACATGTCTTCCTTCGGTGGCAACTATGTTGGCTGCAGACAACATAGTACTTCGGAAAGGGGGACATGCCTTCTGACTTTCGCTAGATTGGGTCGAGAGATGATTTGGGTTCTGATTGTTTGCCTTGTCCCTCAGGTGGGGATGCCTCCTCGACGCTCGATGGTGACGCTTCGCAGCCTTCGTCCTCTGAGCCCGAGCAGGAGGACTCGGGCAGGGACAGGAGAGCGAGGTTTTGGAGCTCCGTGCCCAGGTGGCACAGTTGGCTGAGGCGTCTCGACGCCAGGAGGAGGCCTGTGAGTCGGTTGACGTCTTTGTTGGAGCAGAGCGCAGCCGGCGGTGGTACCCCCCTGAGAGTTCTCCGGTGCCTTCTTCCCCTGTGGTGGCACCCCCGGTTGTGCAGCCTGCACCAGCAGTTCCGCTGAGCCTGTTTCCAGTAGGCCACCGTCTGGGACGTCGGGATCTTTGACTTTGGCAGAGCAGCAGGTTTTTGTGGTCTTTTGTTGAGGTTTCACAAGTTTGATCCACCCCGCTTTTTCGGGCATGAGTGCTGAGCCGTGGCGGCTGAGTCTTGGGTTACAGCTATGGAGCGCCATTTCGAGAGCCTTTTTATTGATGAGAGTTTCGAGTTCTGTTGGCTACTCATTTTCTCTGGAGAGCAACGCCGAGGCCTGGTGGCGGCGTGTGCGACCCGCGGTCCGCCTGGGACCCAGTTTATCTCTTGGGCGAGTTTCGCGGTATGCTCTTGGGGCCTTCTTTCCCGAGAGTGTTCGACAGAGCTTGGAGGAGCAGCTGAGGAATCTCCGCCAGGGAGATAGGCCCGTACACGCGTACATAGCCGATTTCAATCGGCTGTTGGCTAGTATGCCCCACGTGGCCAGAGATGAGACCCACCGATCTACATGTTCGAGAGAGGGTTGCGTCAGGACATTTATCAGTTGGTCCGCTCCCTCAGATTACAGACTTTAGAGGCCTCGATGGAGCAGGCACTTTATGTGAGAGTGGTGAGGGCCGTGATGGCAGAGGTGACTCCAGCTCCCGTTGTGACTCCGGCGAAGCGCCCGGCGCAGTTTGAGGAGGGGCAGTCGAGTAGACAGGACCCCCGAGACCACCCCCCGTTTCCACTCTCAGAGGGACTGGGTATCAGGGGCGGCAGAGATCTGGGGGATCTCGTCAGTTCCAGCAGCAGCAGCAGCAGCGTCAACCACCCTCGACAGCAGCAGTCTTCGCGCAGCAGCAGCAGTCTCTTCGCAGCAGCAGCCTACTTACCGCGGCACGCAAGGGTGGCGGCCTGCGCCCAGTACGACCTTTGTATATCTCTGTGCGGACCGCACTCTCACACACAGCAAACCCACCAGTGCCCGCAGGTCGGACCGCTTTTTCCTCCGTTGCGGCAATCGTCCTAGGTCGCGAGGGCGTGCCCCAGGCAGGTTACCATCTCCTTCATCAGCTTCTACATCCTTCGTTCCTCGTCAGTCAGCAGGACCTTCGCGACCTCCGGTAGGCCAGATTTTGCTCCATCGTCCTCCGCGACAGCCAGAGCGACATCCCCCCGCGCGAGCGGTCGAGTCTATGCCGCTCAGTTAGAGGATGCTACAGCATCAGAGGTCATCGTCGCAGGTATTATTTTGATTTCTGCAGTTCGTACTCGTACTCCTTTGATACCGGTGCATCGCATTCTTTTATCAGTAGAGCATTTGCATCCCTTCATGGTATAGAGGTAGTTTCTTTATCGCATGCATTAGAGGTTCAGATCCAGATCATGTCTTGCATGTCGAGGATTATTGTAGGGATTGCCCTGTGCAGTTGGGATCCTGGATTTTGCGGCAGGCAGACTGCTTGTCTTGCGGCAGCTCCAGGATTTCGACGTCGTGCTAGGTATGGATTGTTTGTCGAGGTACTATGCTGTTTAGACTGCGAGAGAGGACGGTGACCCTCCGCGAGCCTGGACAGGAGGAGTTTGTCTTCAGAGGCTGCCAGAGCACCTTCTTTGCGATGACTGTTTCTTCGGCGAGGGCTAGGCGGATGATTAGTAGGGGCTGCACCGCTTTCTTAGCGACGATTGTGGAGGTGCCTACGGGCAGCACTGGGACTCGAGGATATTCCTGTTGTCCGCGAGTTCCCAGATGTGTTTCCCCCCTGAGTTGACGACGATGCCGCGGAGAGGGAGGTGGAGTTTGTGATTGATGTGGTACCGGGAACCGCACCATCTCGAAGGCGCCTTATAGGATGGCACCTGCCGAGTTGAGGGAGTTGAAGGCCCAGCTTCAGGATCTTATGGATAGGGGCTTTGTCAGGCCTATTGTTTCTCCGTGGGGAGCGCCAGTTTTTAGTTGTGAAGAAAAGGATGGGTCGCTCGTTTGTGTGTGGATTATCGGGAGTTGAATAAAGTGACCATCCGGAACAAGTACCCTCTTCCACGGATAGATGATTTATTTGATCAGTTGCAGGGAGCCACAGTGTTTTCGAAGATTGATCTTCAGTCAGTTACCACCAGTTGAGGGTGAGGCCGAGGACATCCCTAAGACGGGCTTTTCGATCCCGGTATGGGCATTATGAGTTTACGGTTATGCCGTTTGGTTTGACTAATGCCCCAGCTGCATTCCTGGATTTGATGAACCGGGTATTTCAGCCGTACTTAGACTTGTTTGTGGTTGTGTTCATTATGACATCTTGATCTACTCCCGGAGCGATGTGGATCATGAGAGCACTTTGAGGATAGTGCTGCAAGCTTCTACGTGAGAAGAAGCTGTATGCCAAGCTTAGAAGTGCGAGTTTTGGCTTCGGAGGTTGCATTTTTTGGGCCACTTGGTATCAGCCGCAGGAGTGTCAGTTACCCGACGAAGATTGACCAGTTCGGGATTGGCCGAGACCGACGACGGTGACTGGGTCCGGAGCTTCTGGGCTTGGCAGGCTACTCCGTCGGTTTGTAGAGGGCTTTGCGAAGCTCTACTCCCCTGACCTGTTTGACTAGGAAGGGATGAGTTCTTTGGACTGAGCAGTGTCAGCGGAGTTTTGAGGACTGAAGAGGACTGATTTCAGCACCAGTTCTTACACTGCCATGATTGGTGATGCTACGTGATTTTATATTGACGCCTCGCACAGCGGTTTGGGTTGTGTCTTGATGCAGCATGGAGGGTATTGCTTATGCTTCACGGCAACTAAAGGATTATGAGAAAATTACCCTACTATGATTTAGAGCTGGCAGCTGTGGTGTTCGCATTGAAGCTGTGGCGGCATGACCTCTACGGTGAGCATTGTGAGATCTACACGGATCGCATAAGACTTAAAGATCTGTTTACTCAAAAGGAGCTGAACCTGATGCAACGCCGGTGGTTGGAGTTACTGAGGATTACGATGTGAGTATCCTCTATCATCCCGGCAAGGCCATGTGGTAGCGATGCTTTGAGTCGAGGTCAGTGCAGAGCTTGAGCATGGTGGTCACAGCAGCAGACCCCGCTGATTGAGCATTTGAGGCGACTCCGATTGAGATTGTATCCCTGGGGTCTCTGCTAGACTGATGTCCTATGTCTTGCGCCCACTCCTGTTGGACAGGATTAGGAGACACAAGTGAGGACCCCCACTTGGAGAAGGATTAGATCCCAGATCAGGCAGATGCTTAAGGGGTTTTACGTGGATATCTCGTGAGTACTATGCGGTACTATGGACCCGGTGTGTGTGCCTTCGGATTCAGACTCTCAAGACACCAGATTTTGGGTGAGGCTCATTATACGCCTT
>CM055065.1:6116617-6164920 GCA_029204045.2 Tillandsia leiboldiana
ATTTCCCAATGTGACCTATATGTATTTAACCTTACAAATTACGAATTTTTAATGGTTTGCTCTTGCATTCTTACTATTGATGTTAAATTAGGAATATTCACTTAAATATTTACTTTCCTGTGTATTGAATTTCCATGTGACTTCCAATGTATTTAACCCTTACAATTTAAGACAGATTTTTGATGGTTCCTCTTGCTTTCCGTACTAATGTTTCGTTCTTAAGTTATTATGCGCATATATTTGTCATTCCAAAGCGAATTTTTCCTCAGAATAGTTCTGTAGTGGCCCCAATTCCCATGCAGCGTTCTTCCGATGAATCCACTGTTAGAGCACCTAGCGTTGGTGTATCTGCCATGGTGCGTCAATGGGATGCCACAGATGGACCCTGTGTGTTATTATTAGCTGTGTAGGCCTTCGGCTGAGTTTGCCGAAATTTCGGAAAAGAATTAGGCCCAACAGAGGTCGGAAATGGATTCAGCACGGAAAAAACGCTTGAAAACGGCTATTTGCTTGTTTATTTCTGAGTCCGGATGCCCAAAAACGGACTCCCGAAGTTTTCAGTGGAATGGGTGCATGGGAGGGCCGTAGACCGCCGGGATGCCACGTGGCGGCCTGTCATTGGCCGGTTCAGGATGCGCGGTCCACAGAGCTGCGCGGCGGGGTGCACAGACCCGGCGCATGGACACGTGGCACCGCCTGATTGGCGGGCGCAAGGCGCGCGGTCTACCGGGTGAGCGCGGCGCGTGCGGACCAATGCGGGGCCACGTGGCAGCCTCCGTTGGTCGGTGCATGCGGCGCGGTCCACAGAATTCCATTGAATGCGTGGACCGGGTGTAGGGACACGTGTCACCCTCTGGTTCGCGGGCGCACCGTGCGCGGCGCACGGAGTCGGGGCGGTGCCTCGGGGCGCGTGCCCACGTCGGGGCCATGCCGCGCGCCCGGCGCGGCCGCGCCGGTCAGCGGGTCAACCGGGGAGGACACGTGTCGCCCGCTGATTGGCGGGCGCCAACCGCCTCACTGTGCGGGGGCGGGCCACGTGGCAGCCCGTGGGTGGGCCGAACAGCTGTTTTCTGTTCGGCGGGCCACGTGGCGGCTCCTGGTGGATTCGGGCGTGAACAGTGTTGGGCCGGCCCAACACTGTAGCCGCCCGAATGTTCCGGGCGCCCGAAATTTTGGGCCCAAAGCCCATTGACTTGTTTTTCCGGGCTGTTTCGGGTGAGGCCTATAAAAGGCCCAAGGGGCCTCGTTTTGAAGCTTTTTCCCGAAAGCTTTTCACTTGGAGCCCTTCACCAATTCTCTTCCTCTCCCTCTTGTGCATCTTTGGCGGAAGTTCAGAATTTTTTGAGGCCGCGACGACGGCGACTTCTACATCGGGTGCGGAGCGACGATCTACTGTTGGAGGCCCATTTTCGTCGCAGTTTAGTCTGGGAGGTCTACCGGGCTACCCCGACATTATTTTTGGACGATTTCTGTGGGTGACGGTTTCGTAAGAGGTAAATCTACATTTTTCGTGTTGGACACTTTTTCTGGATCCGAGCTTTTCTTGGGGTTCTGGGTACATTTTTAACCCCCTTTGCGACTGTTGTTGATTTGGACAGCACCTACTTGTCGGATTTTATCTCCTCATCCGGACATCGGATTCGACGTTTCAGGACTCTATCGACATCTACTCTTCGCGAGGATCGCCGTCATATTTTTATTGGAATTTTTGGAGGAAGTTTTTCAGGTGAAAATTTCGTGTTAATGGGACTGTTCACCACAGATTTTGGGAATGTGGAATTTGTGTGAATTAAAGTGTAATTTTGGTGTATGTTTTGTACCCAGGAGTTTGTGAGCACTTCTACCGTGTGTTGGCTTGGTGGGATTTGTGATTTGACAGTTGTGGGCTTTCTCAGCTGTACGATTTCGGACAGTTAGCACTTTCAGGTGGGTGACCTTGCTTCCAGAACTCTGGACTGTGTACTAATTCTATGTGTGTAGGATCATGCATGTTAGAAATTGGAGCATTAGCATGTGTAAAACTGTATGTTGTATCTTGTATATCTTGTTGAATCTTTTGATTCCTGCACTATGTTAGTAATGAAATCTTGGAATTTGACCTAGCACCCCTGTCATATGTATCATGTTCAGCCAGTCTGTAGAAAAACTCCAACTTGGGCTAGGTTTTTATTGCTCTAGACATTCCACATCACGATACTTTTTCACCTTGGACTTAGCTTTTCCTCGCCGAGTTGTGGGCCGAGAGGTCGGTTGGTTGTGGGATGCATTTGCACTCGTGTCTGGGGACCGAGTGGAGTTGATAGCAGTCTGTAGATTTGATTTCTTTGGGAGAGTGATAGTGATGGTAGATCTGGGTTCTTGGAAACTGTCAGAGAGACAGTGGGTTTCAGCTGTGTAGATTCCAGCTAGTGTGTGAGTCAGTGATTTGTTGGTAGTCGATCTTATTGATCGAGGATTGGATCATAGCCTGCATGAGCCACATTTGAGCTTTACATTGATACTATACAGTGATACTTATGGGTTACTTGACTCGAGCGGGTCGTCTCCCCTCGAGGGCCACTCCGGAGTAGGCGAGACCGGGTTGTGTACCGTTGTGAGTTTGAGATGTTCTTTAGCGACGTTGTTGCAGTGGTCCCTCTGGCTGTGCTTTCGTTGGCAGCCACGGACGCCCTACGTAAGTCCGCTCCTCCGGGACGTAACGGCAGTAGGTTGGCGCAGGTTTGACTGGACCCGATGTGGCAGTCAGTTTTGGATTGGGTGATCAGGGAGGAGAGTTAGTTGTGGCATTATGTTCTTTCTGTTCCACTGTTGAGCATCTAGATAGAGGCATAGTAGCTGTAGAGTTACCTTTCCCAGCTTTCCTTATAGCACTGCATATGTTACTTTTGCCTCTGGTAGACTTAGTGGGCAGACCGTCGGGCTTGTTGGCGGCACCCACTGAGAACTACTGTGGGATGTAGTTCTCACACCCGTCGTGGTGTTTTCTCCCCAGGGACTTCTGCTCCGGTTCCTGCAGCTCTTGTTGCTGATCCAGCTCCTTCTGACGAGGTAAGGGCGTCGCGAGATAGATCCCCTCCTGTCGTCTTCAGTGTGTGAGTAGATGTACCCCAGTTCCATTTTGGTGTGTGTTATGTCGAGTGACTTTTGTAGTGAGGTTTTGAGTTGTACCTTCCTTTCCTGCTTTATGAGAGACTCCTGTATTCTGGTGAGGTTGGTCTGTATATTTGAGAGTTGTAGTTTTATTTTATGTATTTTTTTCCAGCTTTCTCTTTCACAGCTCTGATATCTGCTAGTGTAGATGTTTCCTTGCAGGTTAGTCGCTACGCCTATACGGGGCTTCCCGTATGGGCGGCGGATCTGTTGGCGAGCCGGGGCGCAGTATCGCCCCGGGGCGTGACAGATTAGAGTGGTATCAGAGCCTAGGATGTAGGTCTTGGAGGACTTAGGAACCCTAGGCTGTGGTTGGACCCTAGGATGCTCGCGTGAGAGCCGTGATTTAGCGAGAGTCCTGATTGGATTTCTAACTCTCCCGAGCGGTTCGGGTGAGCGATTGACATGTCTTCCTTCGGTGGCAACTATGTTGGCTGCAGACACATAGTACTTCGAAAGGGGGACATGCCTTCTGACTTCGCTAGATTGGGTCGAGAGATGATTTGGGTTCTGATTGTTTGCCTTGTCCCTCAGGTGGGATGCCTCCTCGACGCTCGATGGTGACGCGTTCGCAGCCTTCGTCCTCTGAGCCCGAGCAGGAGGACTCGGGGGCAGGGACAGGAGAGCGAGGTTGGAGCTCCCGTGCCCAGGTGGCACAGTTGGCTGGAGCGTCTCGACGCCAGGAGGAGGCTGTGAGTCGGTGACGTTCTTGTTGGAGCAGAGAGCGCAGCAGGCGGTGGTACCCCTGAGAGTTCTCGGTGCCTTCTTCCCCTGTGTGGCACCCCCGGTTGTGCAGCCTGCACCAGCAGTTCCGGCTGAGCCATGTTTCCAGTAGGCCACCGTCTGGGACGTCGGGATCTTTGACTTTGGCAGAGCAGCAGGTTTTGGTGGGTCTTTTGTTGAGGTTTCGCAAGTTTGATCCACCCCGCTTTTTTTGTTTCGGGCATGAGTGCTGAGCCGTGGGCGGCTGAGTCTTGGGTTACAGCTATGGAGCGCCATTTCGAGAGCCTTTTTATGATGAGAGGTTTCGAGTTCTGTTGGCTACTCATTTCTGGAGAGCAACGCCGAGGCCTGGTGGCGGCGTGTGCGACCCGCAGGTCCGCCTGGGACCCAGTTTATCTCTGGGCAGAGTTTCGCGGTATGCTTCTTGGGGCCTTCTTTCCCGAGAGTGTTCGACAGAGCTTGGAGGAGCAGCTGAGGAATCTCCGCCAGGGAGATAGGCCGTACATGCGTACATAGCCGATTTCAATCGGCTGTTGGCTAGTATGCCCCACGTGGCCAGAGATGAGACCCACCGGATCTACATGTTCGAGAGAGGGTTGCGTCGGGACATTTATCAGTTGGTCCGCTCCTCAGATTACAGACTTTAGAGGCCTCGATGGAGCAGGCACTTTATGTGGAGGGTGGTGAGGCCGTGATGGCAGAGGTGACTCCAGCCCCCGTTGTGACTCCTGGGGCGAAGCGCCCGGCGCAGTTTGAGGAGGGGCAGTCGAGTAGACAGGGACCCCCGAGACCACCCGTTTCCACTCTCAGGGACGGGGGTATCAGGGGCGGCAGAGATCTGGGGGATCTCGTCAGTTCCAGCAGCAGCAACAGCAGCGTCGACCACCTCGACAGCAGCAGTCTTTCGCAGCAGCAGCAGTCTTCGCAGCAGCAGCAGACTTCGCGGCAGCCGCGCCCGACCGTTGTATCATCTGTGGAGGACCGCACTCACCAGCCCAGTGCCCGCAGGGTCGGGACCGCTGCTTCCGTTGCGGGCAGACCGGTCACTTCGCGAGGGCGTGCCCCAGGGCAGGTTACCCAGCTCCTTCATCAGCTTCTGCATCCTCGTTCCTCGTCAGTCAGCAGGACCTTCGGCGACCTCCGGTAGGCCAGATTTTGCTCCATCCGTCCTCGCGACAGCCAGAGCGACATCCCCGGCGCCGAGCGGGGTCAGAGTTATGCCGCTCAGTTAGAGGATGCTACAGCAGCAGAGCATGTCGTCGCAGGTATTATTTTGATTTCTGCAGTTCGTACTCGTACTCTCTTGATACCGTGAGCATCGCATTCTTTTATCAGTAGAGCATTTGCATCCCTTCATGGTATAGAGGTAGTTTCTTTATCGCATGCATTAGAGGTTCAGATACCAGATCATGTCTTGCATGTCGAGGAGTATTGTAGGGATTGCCCTGTGCAGTTGGGATCCTGGATTTTGCCGGCAGACTTGCTTGTCTTGCGGCAGCTCCAGGATTTCTACGTCGTGCTAGGTATGGATTGGTTGTCGAGGTACTATGCTGTTATAGACTGCCGAGAGAGGACGGTGACCCTCCGCGAGCCTGGACAGGAGGAGTTTGTCTTCAGAGGCTGCCAGAGCACCTTCTTTGCGATGACTGTTTCTTCGGCGAGGCTAGGCGGATGATTAGTAGGGCTGCAACCGCTTTCTTAGCGACGATTGTGGAGGTGCCTACGGCAAGCACTGGGACTCGAGGATATTCCTGTTGTCCGCGAGTTCCCAGATGTGTTTCCCCCTGAGTTGACGACGATGCCGTCGGAGAGGGAGGTGGAGTTTGTGATTGATGTGGTACCAGGGAACCGCACCAATCTCGAAGGCGCCTTATAGGATGGCCCTGCCGAGTTGAGGGAGTTGAAGGCCCAGCTTCAGGATCTTATAGATAGGGGCTTTGTCAGGCCTAGTGTTCTTTCTCCGTGGGGAGCGCCAGTTTTATTTGTGAAAGAAGAGGATGGTCGCTTCGTTTGTGTGTGGATTATCGGGAGTTGAATAAAGTGACCATCCGGAACAAGTACCCTCTTCCACGGATAGATGATTTATTTGATCAGTTGCAGGGAGCCACAGTGTTTTCGAAGATTGATCTTCAGTCAGGTTACCACCAGTTGAGGGTGAGGGCCGAGGACATCCCTAAGACGGCTTTTCGATCCCGGTATGGGCATTATGAGTTTACGGTTATGCCGTTTGGTTTGACTAATGCCCCAGCTGCATTCATGGATTTGATGAACCGGGTATTTCAGCCGTACTTAGACTTGTTTGTGGTTGTGTTCATTGATGACATCTTGATCTACTCCCGGAGCGATGTGGATCATGAGGAGCACTTGAGGATAGTGCTGCAAGCTTCTACGTGAGAAGAAGCTGTATGCCAAGCTTAAGAAGTGCGAGTTTTGGCTTCGGGAGGTTGCATTTTTGGGCCACTTGGTATCAGCCGCAGGGGTGGCAGTTGACCCGACGAAGATTGACACAGTTCGGGATTGGCCGAGACCGACGACGGTGACTGAGGTCCGGAGCTTTCTGGGCTTGGCAGGCTACTACCGTCGGTTTGTCGAGGGCTTTGCGAAGCTCTCTACTCCCCTGACCTGTTTGACTAGGAAGGGGATGAGGTTCATTTGGACTGAGCAGTGTCAGCGGAGTTTGAGGAGCTTGAAGAGGAGACTGATTTCAGCACCAGTTCTTACACTGCCAGTGATGGGTGATGGCTACGTGATTTATAGTGACGCCTCGCACAGCGGTTTGGGTTGTGTCTTGATGCAGCATGGGAGGGTAATTGCTTATGCTTCACGGCAACTAAAGGATTATGAGAAGAATTACCCTACTCATGATTTAGAGCTGGCAGCTGTGGTGTTCGCATTGAAGCTGTGGCGGCATTACCTCTACGGTGAGCATTGTGAGATCTACACGGATCATAAGAGCTTAAAGTATCTGTTTACTCAAAAGGAGCTGAACCTGAGGCAACGCCGGTGGTTGGAGTTACTGAAGGATTACGATGTGAGTATCCTCTATCATCCCGGCAAGGCCAATGTGGTAGCAGATGCTTTGAGTCGGAGGTCAGTGCAGAGCTTGAGCATGTTGGTCACACAGCAGGCCCCGCTGATTGAGCAGTTGAGGCGACTCCAGATTGAGGTTGTATCCCCTGGGGTCTCTGCTAGACTGATGTCTATGGTCTTGCAGCCCACTCTGTTGGACAGGATTAGGGAGACACAGAGTGAGGACCCCCACTTGGAGAGGATTAGATCACAGATTCAGGCAGATCTTATAGGGGATTTTACAGTGGATAGCTCGGGAGTACTGCGGTACAGGGACCGAGTGTGTGTGCCTTCGGATTCAGAGATCAGAGACCAGATTTTGGGTGAGGCTCATTATACACCTTATACCATTCATCCTGGTGGTACTAAGATGTATAAGGACCTCAAGGCACATTTTTGGTGGTCCGGAATGAAGCGGGACGTTGGAAGATTCGTGGCTCACTGTTTAACTTGCCAGCAAGTGAAAGCAGAGCACCGGGTTCCTGCTGGCAAGTTGCAAAGTCTTCCAATTCCCGAGTGGAAATGGGACCACATCACCATGGACTTTGTTACAGGGCTGCCGAGAGCGCAGAGTGGAGCCGACGCGATTTGGGTTATTGTTGATAGACTCACCAAGTCAGCGCATTTCTTGCCTGTTCAGATGACTTGGTCACTGGAGCGTCTGGCACAGTTGTATTTGGACGAGATAGTGAGGCTACACGGGATACCTGCGTCGATTGTTTCAGATCGGGATCCGAGGTTTGTGTCACGATTCTGGGGGAGTTTACAGTCAGCTTTGGGGACCCAGCTCAGATTCAGCACTGCTTTCCACCCACAGACTGATGGCCAGTCTGAGCGCACTATATAGACCCTTGAGGATATGCTGAGAGCGTGCGTTATGGATTTTGGAGGGGGGTGGTACCGACACTTATCTTTGGTTGAGTTTGCGTACAACAACAGCTATCAGGCAAGCATTCAGATGGCTCCGTTTGAGGCGTTGTATGGACGCAAGTGTCGGTCACCCTTGTATTGGAGTGACGTGGGTGAGAGGAAGACTTTGGGACCAGATCTTCTTTTGGAGGCTGAAGAGAAAGTCAGAGTTGTTCGTCGACACCTTGAGGTAGCCCAGAGTCGTCAGAGGAGTTATGCAGATACTCGACGGCGAGACCTGGAGTTTCAGATTGGTGACCATGTATTCTTAAAGGTCTCGCCTTCGAAAGGGGTCCGGAGATTTGGAGTGCGTGGGAAGCTTAGTCCCCGTTTTGTTGGACCCTTTGAGGTACTTGAGAGGGTAGGCCCTGTGGCTTATAGAGTTGCTCTTCCTCCACGTTTGGCCGGTGTACACGATGTTTTTCATGTCTCAGCCCTGAGGAGATATGTCTTTGATCCATCGCATGTGGTTGACTTCACTCCCTTGGAGATCGGTGAGGACCTGGTTTACGAGGAGCGGCCGTTGCGGATTCTTGCTCGTGAGGTGAGGGAATTGCGCAACCGGACCATTCCGTATGTGAAGATCTTATGGAGCAATCACGATGAGCGAGAGGCTACTTGGGAGCTAGAGACAGAGATGAGATCTGCATACCCTTTTCTGTTCGAGACTACTGGTTGAGGTACGCCTGTTCTACCTTACTTCGTTTCGAGGACGAAACTTTCTTTTAGTGGGGGAGGATGTAGTGGCCCAAATTCCCATGCAGCGTTCTTCCGATGAATCCACTGTTAGAGCACCTAGCGTTGGTGTATCTGGCCCATTGTGCGTCAATGGGATGCCACAGATGGACCCTGTGTGTTATTATTAGCTGTGTAGGCCTTCGGCTGAGTTTGCCGAAATTTCGGAAAAGAATTAGGCCCAACAGAGGTCGGAAATGGATTCAGCACGGAAAAACGCTTGAAAACGGCTATTTGCTTGTTTATTTCTGAGTCCGGATGCCCAAAAACGGACTCCCGGAAGTTTTCAGTGGAAATTGGTGCATGGAGGGGCCGTAGACCGCCGGGATGCCACGTGGCGGCCTGTCATTGGCCGGTTCAGGATGCGCGGTCCACAGAGCTGCGCGGCGGGGTGCACAGACCCGGCGCATGGACACGTGGCACCGCCTGATTGGCGGGCGCAAGGCGCGCGGTCTACCGGGTGAGCGCGGCGGTGCATGGACCAATGCGGGGCCACGTGGCAGCCTCCGGTTGGTCGGTGCATGCGGCGCGGTCCACAGAATTCCAGTTGAATGCGTGGACCGGGTGTAGGGGACACGTGTCACCCTCTGGTTCGCGGGCGCACCGTGCGCGGCGCACGGAGTCGGGGCCGGTACCTCGGGGCGCGTGCCCACGTCGGGGCCATGCCGCGCGCCCGGCGCGGCCGCCGACCGGTCAGCGGGTCAACCGGGGAGGACACGCGTCGCCCGCTGATTGGCGGGCGCCAACCGCCTCACTGTGCGGGGGCGGGCCACGTGGCAGCCCGTGGGTGGGCCGAACAGCTGTTTGCTGTTCGGCGGGCCACGTGGCGGCTCCCGGTGGATTCGGGCGTGAACAGTGTTGGGCCGGCCCAACACTGTAGCCGCCCGAATGTTCCGGGCGCCCGAATTTTTGGGCCCAAAGCCCATTGACTTTGTTTTTCCGGGCTGTTTCGGGTGAGGCCTATAAAAAGGCCTCAAGGGGCCTCGTTTTGAAGCTTTTCCTGAAAGCTTTTCACTTGGAGCCCTTCACCAATTCTCTTCCTCTCCCTCTTGTGCATCTCTTGGCGGAAGTTCAGAATTTTTGGAGGCCGCGACGACGGCGACTTCTACATCGGGGTGCGGAGCGACGATCTACTGTTGGAGGCCCATTTTCGTCGCAGTTTAGTCTGGGAGGTCTACCGGGCTACCCCGACATTATTTTTGGACGATTTCTGCGGTGAAGGTTTCGTAAGAGGTAAATCTACATTTTTCGTGTTGGACACTTTTTCTCGATCCGAGCTTTTCTTGGGGTTCTGGGTACATTTTTAACCCCCTTTGCGACTGTTGGTTGATTTGGACAGCACCTACTTGTCGGATTTTTATCTCCTCATCCTGACATCGGAATTCGACGTTTCAGGACTCTATCGGCATCTACTCTTCGCGAGGATCGCCGTCATATTTTTATTGGAATTTTTGGAGGAAGTTTTTCAGGTGAAAATTTCGTGTTAATGGGACTGTTCACCACAGATTTTGGGGAATGTGGAATTTGTGTGAATTAAAGTGTAATTTTGGTGTATGTTTGTACCCAGGAGTTTGTGAGCACTTCTACCGTGTTGTTGGCTTGGTGGGATTTGTGATTTGACAGTTGTGGGCTTTCTCAGCTGTACGATTTCGGACAGTTAGCACTTTCAGGTGGGTGACCTTGCTTCCAAGAACTCTGGACTGTGTACTAATTCTATGTGTGTAGGATCATGCATGTTAGAAATTGGAGTATTAGCATGTGTAAAACTGTATGTTGTATCTTGTATATCAGTTGTTGAATCTTTTGATTCCTGCACTATGTTAAGTAATGAAATCTTGGAATTTGACCTAGCACCCCTGTCATATGTATCATGTTCAGCCAGTCTGTAGAAAAACTCCAACTTGGGCTAGATTTTTATTGCTCTAGACATTCCTCATCACGATACTTTATTTCACCTTGGACTTAGCTTTTCCTCGCCCGAGTTGTGGGCCGAGAGGTCGGTTGGTTGTGGGATGCATTTGCACTCGTGTCTGGGGACCGAGTGGAGTTGATAGCAGTCTGTAGATTTGATTTCTTTGGGAGAGTGATAGTGATGGTAGATCTGGGTTCTTGGAAACTGTCAGAGAGACAGTGGGTTTCAGCTGTGTAGATTCCAGCTAGTGTGTGAGTCAGTGATTTGTTTGGTAGTCGATCTTATTGATCGAGGATTGGATCATAGCCTGCATGAGCCACATTTGAGCTTTACAGTGATACTATACAGTGATACTTATGGGTTACTTTGACTCGAGCGGGTCGCTCCCCTCGAGGGCCACTCCGGAGTAGGCGAGACCGGGTTGTGTACCGGTGTGAGTTTGAGATGTTCTTTAGCGACTTGTTGTTGCAGTGGTCCCTCTGGCTGTGCTTTCGTTGGCAGCCACGGACGCCCTACGTAAGTCCGCTCCTCCGGGACGTAACGGCAGTAGGTTGGCGCAGGTTTGACTGGACCCGATGTGGCAGTCAGTTTTGATTGGGTTATCAGGGAGGAGAGTTAGTTGTGGCATTATGTTCTTTCTGTTCCACTGTTGAGCATCTAGATAGAGGCATAGTAGCTGTAGAGTTACCTTTCCCAGCTTTCCTTATAGCACTGCATATGTTACTTTTGCCTCTGGTAGACTTAGTGGGCAGACCGTCGGGCTTGTTGGCGGCACCCACTGAGAACTACTGTGGGATGTAGTTCTCACACCCGTCGTGGTGTTTTCTCCCCAGGGACTTCTGCTCCGGTTCCTGCAGCTCTTGTTGCTGATCCAGCTCCTTCTGACCGAGGTAAGGGCGTCGCGAGATAGATCCCCTCCTGTCGTCTTCAGTGTGTGAGTAGATGTACCCCAGTTCCATTTTGGTGTGTGTTATGTCGAGTGACTTTTGTAGTGAGGTTTTGAGTTGTACCTTCCTTTCCTGCTTTTATGAGAGACTCCTGTATTCTGGTGAGGTTGGTCTGTATATTTGAGAGTTGTAGTTTTAGTTTATGTATTTTTTTCCAGCTTTTCTCTTTCAGCTCTGATATCTGCTAGTGTAGATGTTTCCTTGCAGGTTAGTCGCTACGCCTATACGGGGCTTCCCGTATGGGCGGCGGATCTGTTGGCGAGCCGGGGCGCAGTATCGCCCCGGGGCGTGACAGTTACTTCTTGCCTTTAGTTGCATTTTCTTTATGAACTTTATGGTTTTAATTAGCTTAAGTTTTCTAAGTTGTGACATTAAATTAGTTCGAAAGTCACAACTTAGAAAACTCGACTTAATGAAAGGACTCCAAAGTCACAACTTGGAAAACTCAAGTTAATTAAAGGGAATAGTTACTTCTTGCCTTTAGTTGCATGCTCTTTATAAACTTTATGGTTTTAATTAGCTTAAGTTTCCTAAGTTGTGACATTAAATTAGCCTAAAAGTCACAACTTAGAAAACTCAACCTAATGAAAGGACTTCAAAGTCACAACTTGGAAAACTCGAGTTAATTAAAGGCTTGAAGTTCACCAAGAACATGCATGTATGGCTCGAAATCCTTGGATTGTAAAGGTATTGTTGTGCATATATGTGGACTTCACGAAGTGGAATTTTTTTCCCTCAAGGATGGCTATATTTTGTCTTTAATTGCATACTTTTTGTGAATTTTACTGTTTTAATTAGCTCGAGTTTCTTAAGTTGTGACTTTTAATCCAACTTAAACTTAGGAAATTCAAGTTAATGAAAGGTAAAAAGTCACAACTTAGAAAACTCAACTTAATAAGAGGGCACGGAAATCACAACTTGGAAAACTGGAGTTAATTAAAGGCATGAAGTTCACGAAGAGCATGCATGTAAAGAGAAGCTCCAAAGTTACAACTTAGAAAACTCAAGTTAATTAAAAGCAAAAAGTTCAAACTCAAACTCGAAAGGCACAACTTAGGAGAGCATGAATATAAAGGCAAGAGGTAACCTTGGGTTCCTAATTAAAGGTATAAAGTTCGCAGAGAGCATGAATATAAAGGCAAGAGGTAACGTTGGGTTGTAAAGGTATTGTTGTGCATATATGTGGACTTCACGAAGTGAATTTTTTTTTCCCCTAAAGGATGGTTACTTTTTGCCTTTAATTGCATACTCTTTGTGAATTTTACGGTTTGTAATAACCGTGAATTCTGAAAACTGAAATTTAAGTTTAAGTATATTTTTGGAATGTTTATGAGTCAAAAAGTGTAAATTATCAGTGTTTTCGTACACTGACTTCAGGCTTACAGATCTGAATCTGATCTTGAAAATCTGAAATCACCGGTGCGACCGTCTCATCGAATCGATTGAAAATGATATAAACCAATTTTCGATTCGACGGTCGGATCGTCTCGAAAATAGCGAAGAAGAAGCGGGGCCCATAACTTAAGTTGTGAATAGTAATCCCTGTTTTAAATCCCCCGCCGACCAACGTCGGCCGATTGACCGTTTGGGGTCCGAATCTAACGGTTCAGATAGTCGATTCTAACCGCTTCATCGTTCTGAGCGCAATTGCGCTGACGAAATCTGCGTTTGACGACTCTGAAGTATCGGGATGCTTGCCATATAGTATAAATTTACTGTATTAAATGGACCGAACATTTTTAGGGGCACTAAATTGAGGAACCAAATACGCTACCTGATAGGTTTCGTCGAGCCGGACGTCATGGCGAAGTCTGTTGTTTATTTCGATGACTCGTGTGCCTCGAAATGTGTTAAATACAGTTAAAAATGGGTATTTTCGCAAAAGGTGCAATATTTTATGTACCAAATGGGTTGAGGCTTCTTGGAGAGGGTTCTGGGTGCAATTGTGATCCACAGCAGGGACCCTGGGTTTAGAGACATAAGATACAGGGACCTATTGGCATTTTGTTACAAAATAGAGTTAAATGCAATGTGTCTCTTGGGGGGGGGGGGGGGGGTTCGTGGGGGTTTTAAAACTCATGGCTCACATTCAAGCAGAGGAAATCGCCTCTCCCCCTTAGCCCTGGGTCGCCAAGAGTCGCACCCACTCAAGGAAACCGAGTTCGGGCAAGGAAGAAGAAGACTGCTCCTGGGATCCTCAAGCTTCTTTCTGAGCATGCTAGTGAGCTCCTCTACCTCCTGTGAGCGCGCCTGAGAGAGACAAGGCGCGTGCGACGCGGGGAGGAGCGAACCGGCTTCATCCTTCTTCTCCAACTCCGGCCAAGGTGAGATCCGATTATCCCTTGGTTGTTTGGACCAGAGACCTTTGGAAGTGTCTTCCTTATGATCTGGGGACTCTTTCTAGCCCATCCCCGAAATGGGAAAAGCCCCGGTTGGCTGGTGGTGAAGTTGCACCGCCGGAAAACCAACCTAGCTCCGCCTCGAGCTATCTCTGCTCCCGGCGGTTTTGGACGAAAAATAACATGATGGGAAGCTTCTTCTTGACCTCTAGACCATCTCCACCAAATTTGGTGAAGTTTGGTGCTCTGTGGGAGGCGCGGCATCAAGCCCTAGTTTGGGGAAGATGAACCCTTCGGCCGAGCTCTTTGCTCCGGCGCCTACGACGCCTCCGACTGCCGGCCACTTGCCCAGGAATCTTCCTGGGGTCAAGGTGAGTCCAACCATGCATTTGCATGTGGGTCATGCAGCCCGGAATGGGATCCACCATTGTTGGCCGAGCTCGAGCCCAACAATGGCAGCCGGCCGGCCGGCCGCCGCCGCCGCTGTGTCTTGCCGACAGCCATGAGTCCAGTAAGCTTTGTGGGGGCAAGTTGCACCTACTGGTACTGTTGCATGTGGCCCAGAGCCCTTGGTTGAAGTTTCACTATTAACGGCCTCAAGGGTTGGCCGAGCTTCTTCTCCGCGGCCAACCTTGGTGTTGGCTTCGCTCGAGCTAGGTTGGAGGAGTTCCTGCCACCTTTTGGATGTTCTTCAACCAGTATTAGACCCTTTAAACCAAGCTTGCCATAGTTGCTACTTTGTGTTGGTTGGGTTGTGTTGTAAGCTTTGATGCACACCATGTGATCGGGGAAATGCCCGAGAGAAGCCCCAGCTTGTTTTGGCTACTTATAACCATCCAGCAAGTGAGCCCTTATCTCCACATGATCCCCTGAGCTTGATGCTCACTTCAGTTCCAAGGTTGACTGTGTGGATCAATGTGTGGAGCAAACTGAGCCATTCGAGAGCAAAGGGCTTGGATCTTTTGATCTGGCAGCAAACCAGCTGCTCTAGAGTGAGCCCTCGAGTCCCTGTGACATGTTGAGCAAGATGCTCACCCTGCTTTGCTGGTTGCACAAGCAGAAATAAAAATATAGCTATTAAGGGCTTTTGAGGGTCTAGTTGGTCCATAGGCTATCTTAATGGCTTTGCGGCTTCGCGACAGTAAGCCTCTTGCTAATTTGAGGTCCCTGAACATAATTCTTGCCTTAAAATCACAAATGGTCAAGTAGAGTTTTGCAAAATGCAAAGTGGCCTATGTTAACCAAGGAAAGAATGGCCCGAAGTTTTTCTCGGGTTTCGCGCTGCTACCAAATGGTGAGCACGGTGTCCAGCAAGTCGACGGCCACCTATTGGTGGTGTCGGTTCGTTAAAATATTGCTCTAATAATAAATACAGGCGAAAAAGGCCTTAAAATACACGTATTTGTGCAATTTTATGTAACCCTAGGGGTCTAAATGCAAATATTACCTCACGTGCTGTCTTGGGCTGTGTGTCTATGATCTCTAAGCTTTTTGTTGGAGATCCAACGGCTTTCATTGAACGAAAAAACTGGAAAAGATCTAGGTTTAAGCTTTATGTGCGTAGTGATCTCTGTGGTTCGGGTATGTGTGAGCCATTTCCTGATCAGTATTCATGATTCAGGTCCTTGCAGTTTGACTCCGGCCCACGAGCCTTCTGTTGGAGTCGTTGGTCCGCCTACACATAGGTGGGTTTATCTTCGGTCCGGGCTTTATCTCTTCGGCCCTCTGGGGTACCTTATTTGGTTGGACCCCTGTTCTTGTGGTAGCCCAGATTCTATATTTGAGTATTCTTTCCGTTGATTGATTATTATCAGCTTATATCTAGATTTTTATATCATGCTTGATTATATCTAGACACTTACCCTGCCTGATTGGTCATCTAGTTTATACTTAGACACTTTTCGTGTTGGATTGGTCATCTAGCTTATATCTTGGACTTTTACCATGCCTGATTGGTCATTAGCTAGCTATCAGATATTTACTATGTTCTCAGTATTTCTTGGACTTTTGCCATACCTGATTGGTCACTAGCTAGCTATCAGATATTACTATGTTTCTCAGTATATCTTGGATATTACTCTTGTACAGACAGTCATTGTTCCTTGCATTCAGTATTGCATGAGATGAGATCAGATTGGCTTTCAGTTATTGCATCCCTGTGGGGATTTCCGGCATGTTGCCGATTACCCGGTCTGTGGACCGTGAGCTTGAGCATTAGCATTATGATCGTTGTGCACCTGTTGTTCACTCGCGTACGCTGTGGGATTGATCCCCCACATTGCGTTTTTTACCGGTAAAGGGTCTGGTTGACCCGTGAGCAATCCCCTCTTGCTGTATCATTTGGTACGGGGAGCCCCTCGGCTGTACCGATATGAGGAAACTCTCGGTTGTGCTGTTAGGTACGAGGATCCTCGCGGCTATATCAATGGTACGAGGTTGCTGTTCAGCTCGGCTAGGTGGAATCCAGTATGGTTGTGGTTGGTTCTGCTTTGTATCTTCGCCTGAGGTCTTGTTGACCAATATGGTGGTTATGATTGGGTATTTGATTCTTCTACCATTGATGCATTGATTGCCTGTTTAGCATGCTTAGTCATTATACTCTTATGATTGCTCAGTTTCTTGATTCAGTATCTATATCAGCATGCTCTTATTATGATAGTTCAGTACCCTGTTATGCTCAGCACTGTATTCATGATTATTCAGTTATCAGCTTGTTATACCTGCCTTACCTACTGATCTTTTACTATCTGCTAATTATTGTATGCCAGTAGGTACGATTAGCTATTTCTCGGCTCGTTATGCCCACTGGGATACACTGTCGATGTATCTCACACCCCATGGATGACCATTTTTCAGGTTGTTCGGGTGTTGAGATGTCGGAACGTGTTGGTGAGGCTGTCGTGATAGCAATGACCCTTGTGTCGCCGTTTAATTTATTTTCTGCATGATTTATGTAAAGGATAAATGTAATAATGTTTTAAATTTGGCTAACTGTTTATGTAGTTAAATGCGTATTTTAGACTACTTTGATATTGGCTGTAAGTTCTTAGCCGTGCATGTATAGAAAAGGCTCAGTCCAAGGGGATTGAGAATTTTCTATACATATGGCGATCTGCTCATGCCCTGGATTGCTTTTAACTCTGATATTTTTTAAAAAAAAAAAAATTAAAATTTAGCCTGCTTTTCGAAACTCGGGGCGTGACACGGTTTTAATTAGCTCGAGTTTCCTAAGTTGTAACTTTAAATCTATGTAATACTCGAAAAATTCAAAATTGGATTTTGATAAGTTCAAATGTGAATTTGAAATTAAAATACAATATATGGGAATATTATAAGTCAAAGGTTTTAGGGTTCTTTTCTTAGTCAATGCCGAGCACATATTGGATGGCTTGCTTTGTAGGCAACCGGTTGCTCCCATTAACGCTACGTTGTATATCTTGGATTTCTTTTTTTTGCCTTTAATTTACTCGATTCTATAAAGCAAAAAAGTTTGGAGCAAATCTGATGATACTTGATTAATAGGGAAGTCTGAGTGACGAGCACATCTTGGATGGCTTGCTTTCTAGGCAACCGGTTGCTCCCATTAACGCCACGTTGTATATCTTAGATTTTTTTTTTTTACCTTTAATTTACTCGGTTCTATTAAGCAAAAAAGTTTTGGAGCAAATCTGATGATACTTGATTAATAGGAAAGTCTGAGCAAAATGTATCTAAGTTTTCCTTTGCGCTTTATTCTCTCTATAATTTTATAAATTTTGTTTTTCTTCTTTTTTTTTAAAGCATTCTTTTTCTATGTGCTTTGGTGTTTACATTGCATTTTTTCAATTCCATCTTTTTCTCTTTAAGAGTCTGGATTTTGTTTGGGCCTTGGTTTCATTTTCTTGCTACTACAAAACTGAGAGGCAATATAAATGGTAGATTATAATGTTGTGTTTTGGTAAACTAAGCATGGTTGCTTGGATATTGCTTCACTTTGTTTGATTTGAGCAATCAGTTGGATATTCTTGCACCTACTAATAGTAATTATGCTTGCAATTTCCATCTCTATCTACATCAGTGGCTCTTATTGAAGTTGACAATTTTAGTAGGCGTTTGTTCTTTTAATCCTGTTTAGTTCAAATTTACTTGGGCTTCTAAAGTGACATGATTAGATGGAAATTTCGCTTGAACCTAGAAATTTTTCTGCATCGTGGATTACAAAAACAAATGTGTTCCAATCTTTGTCATTTCTTCTTACCTTATGAATTTCCCAAATTATAGTATTGCTGGGGTCAATCTACACTTTTATCTTTTGCTACGTGCTACTTTTTTCCTAACATTGCACTATTGTTTAGTACTTAACTCTCTTTACCGTGATTTCATATATTTGCTCGGGACTCTTTTATTTACTATCTAGAAAAATTTAATGGTACACAAAGAGAGGTGGAATGGACAAAAGAAGGAAAGGAATAATGTGTGTTTATGTTAACATGTGTTGGAAGGTTTGGGACAAATAATAAAGTAATTTCGATTTTAAGCACTATTATGAAATGTGGGTTGCATTGGATTACAATCACTTCACGTTCAACTTCAGGTTTGGATTGTTTGTGTTTTGGATTGTGTGGATTGTTGAACTTTTGATTCTAACTTGGGTTTGATGTAAGACGAAGTTAAATATTTTCGCTTAAATTTTATTGTTCTTGCTTTCAGTCTTCCTTGTGGGTTCGGGTATTTGCTGTGATGACTTTTCCCTTTAATATCAAGTATTTTGCTGGATCCCGTTTGATTATTCATATTGTTCTCATTGGTGCTGCAATATGTATTGTGGACCTCGATTTACAGCTTTAGTTCACTCAGCATTTTTAAGCAAAAGGTTTTGGGATTCTTTTCTTAGTTAATGCTGAGCATATCTTGGATGGCTTGCTCTGCAGGCAACCGGTTTCTCTCATTAACGCCACGTTGTATATCTTGGATCTCATTTTTTTGCCTTTAATTTACTCGGTTCTATTAAGTAAAAAAGTTTTGGAGCAAATCTGATGATACTTGATTAATAGGGATGTCTGAGCAAAATGTTTCTAAGTTTTCCTTCGTGCTTTGTTCTCTGTATAATTTTATAAATTTAGTATTTCTTCTCCTTTTTTTTCAAGCATTCTTGTTCTATGTGCTTTGGTGTTTACATTGCCTATTTTAAGTTTTATCTTTTTCTCTCTAAGAGTGCGAATTTTGTTTGGGCATTGGTTTCATTTTCTTGCTACTGCAAAATTGAGAGGCAATATAAATGGCAGATTATGATGCCGTGTTCTGGCAAGCTAAGCATGGTTGCTTGGATATTGCTTCACTTTGTTTGATTTCAGCAACCTGTTGGATCTTCTTGCACCTACTAATGGTAATTATGCTTAGAATTTCCATCTCTATCTACATGAGTGGCCCTTTTTTGTTTGTAGAAATTTCAATTAATTTAGCTAAATTATTTTCATATTTTGAAGAAATATGTGCTGGGCCTTCTTGCTCCTGCTAACGGTAATTATGCTTTCAATTTTCATCTATATCTATATGAATGACCTTTATTTGTTTGTAGAAATTTTGATTAATTGAGCCGAATTATATCCATATTTTAGAGAAATATGTGTTGCAAAAAAGAATGTGCTAAATTTTTACATTAGGCTAGAATTTTTTATTTTTATTTTTCTTTGGTAGCAAGCATGTCTTAGGTGTATTTGTTAAGTAAAATTCTTATAAATAAGAACTTCAAACCTTGGTGAAGTTTAATGTCGAACTTATGCCGTACAAAGTTGTTTCTTTTTTTTCCCCAAATTTTTCCCTCTTTTGCAGGAAATCAATGAGAGAACTACAAAAGGATTGTTGAGAGTGAGTAAGAAGAAAAACCTTACCATCTTTAAAGCACTGAGAAAATTGTGGCGTTCAAAAAAAAAAAAGGTCTGTTTATGTTTGTACTTATATTCTTCTTTTGCATTTCTTTACACTTTAAATTTCAATTGTATTTTTTTCAGTTCTTTGTGTGTATGTGTATGCATATATTGTTTATATTTTCGTAGACTTTAAATTTTGCTTCTTTAGTTCTTTCCAATTTTGCATTGATGTGTATATGTATATATCATTTACGTTTCGAACCTAATTATTGTGCTTTCAGTTACTATTCACTTTTCAATTGCTATTCTCTCCCTATTTTTACTTACTTCGGACTTAGAACACCGTTTGCATATATGCTTAGATGTAAGAATAGAGAACTGGAGAGTGTTTAACTCAAGTTTTATAAAAAGTGATTTTTCTAATCTAATTTGATAAAATTATTTGTAAAAGAAAATTTAATTTAAATTTTGAATTTTTGGGCAATTTTTTTTGCTTTAGTTTAAAATATATGTTTAGAATTTCGTAGTTATAAATTTGAAATTTCGTGTTCAAAATTTCAAAACTTGGTATTTATATGTTATACTAAAATACTAAAATAATAAATTTTGATGCTTTTGTTAAAATTTAGAATGTTTAGAATTTTGTATTTATAAATTTGAAATTTTGTGTACACAATTTCAAAAATTGATATTTATATGTTATACTAAAATACTAAAAAAACAAATTTTGATGCTTTTATTATAATTTAGAATCTAAATTTAATTTAGATTTTAATTTGTTTTAAGCCTAGTTTCTAAATATATATATATATATATATATATATATATATATAAAATATCCAGTATTAAAATATTTTTCCACCTAATTTTAAATTTACAGATCTAAAATTTTAAACAAATATTTTAAATTAAAATAACAAAGTTTGAGACTTTGGCTAAATAGCAAAGTTCAAATATTTCTCTCATTTTAAATTTATATACGTCCAAAAAAAAAATTTTACTTTGATCCCCTATATAAATTATATACATTAAAAAAATTAAATAAATTAAAAATATAAATTAGAGGACTAAAATATTGAATAATTTGTTAAAAAATATTTATATCCGCAGTGTAGTGCAGATTAATCACTAATCTTATATATTCACATACCACATATACACAATGGATGGATCGATCAATCACTTCCATATTATATGCAGAATTTTAGAATATTAATTAATAAAGTACACTAACATTATATTTTAAAAATAATTATAAGTAACAAAAACAAAATGATAACCATCGATGTTAGTGCATAGAAGCTGAGTAAATCTGTGTATGACATATTCTCCTGTCCCTCTCTACCTGAAATGATTTGCACATAGTAAATCCAAAATTAATTAATAAAATTAAAATGAAATAAATAAATATTTCAACGAAATGCCCATCACGAAAAGGTATCTGAAGCTGCTCCATAATTTGGAGCTCCGAATATAGAATGCGCATCGACTCTGCAGAGGAGGCAAAAAAAAGTTGAACACAAGGTTTGATTTACGCCCAAAAACTAATTCCCGCCAAGGAGCTAGCGTCATCAAAAATTGCTTACTTCCCACTCCATCATTTTCGATAGTTGGATATTTGAATCGAAGATCACCACCATTTGGGATGATCGACGGCCCTTATAGCTCTGAAAACAAAATTTCATAATCATTATTAAATTAGGTAACATTCAATTTGTTTTAAATTAATACTCTGATCATACAGGCTGGCAATTGTAATTTATTTCTTCTTCTTTTTTTCTATAAGATGCAAGTGTGAAGCGTAAGCACTGACCCATTATTCAAAATCACGTGCTAATAAAAGGACTCAGTTACAGTGCTCATAAGTTTCTGTTGAAAAATATCTTTTATATATTTTTTTAGCAAATTAAATATTACTTTAAAATAATGTAAATTTAAAATATATTTCCATACAAATTACTAGTATACTATAAATAAATAAACAATAAGGATTAGATAAAGTTTGTGGGTCGAGATGTGGGATACACTGTCCTAGAAAAAAGATTAATTATATTGCCCCTTCACGTGTGAGGCTCCGACAACTACTCCCAATGATACAACGATCATTGTCCATCCAGACGGCACAACTCCGGAATGGCGCAGAACAAACCCGTCGACCTTCAGATATCCAGCAAAACTCAAACAATTGAAAGTTGGAAGCACAAGTAAAAACTTAGTGAAGAAGATGATCAAAGAATACTGTCAATTCCTTGTATGACTTAACCAAATATATAAGTTGCCTCTAACAGCCCACCTCTAGGAAGGGTCCAACGGTTTGATCTCGGATCTAGAAGTCCATCAGATTCTTTCCAAGATAAGACTTTTGGGTAGCACGATAAGACTCTTTCTAAGATAAGGCTAAGTCAACAAAAAATAAAAAGTGAACTGAGTCAAGACCGTGCACACTGCCGCCCCGCCCGGCCCGGCTCAACTCACACCGTGAAGAAGTATTTACTCTCACTTTCTCCTAAACATGTAACTGCCCGGCAGACTAACAATAATAACTCATTGGGCCTAAACCACAATCCAAAATATTTAATACCAGTTATTATTACTAGTGTCCATGTTTCTTATAAATACAATCACAATTCTATTCCTATCTAATGTGGGACTCTTGGGGTGTCACAAACTCCCCCGTTTAGGCTTGACGTCATCGTCAATCCAAACACACACAGCTCAAGATCATTAGGCGATGTGAGACTTGTCTCGCTAGCCCTGTCATTTAGACCCAAGCTCAGTCGAGACTCGTCACACACTTCCGACTGGTGATTGGCTCTGATATCAAATGTAATTGCCCGACCCACTAGTAATAATAACTCGTTGGGTATAAACCACAACAAAAAATACTTAAGTCCAGTTATTATTATTAGTGTCCATGTCTCTTAGAAATTCAATCACAACTCTATTTCCATCCAATGTGATTCCCAAATAGTCTCACATCGGATGGGAATGGAATTGTGATTGAGTATAGAAAATACATAGACACTAGTAATAATAACTAGGCTAAAATATTTCGGGCTGTGGTTTGGGCCCAACGAGTTATTATTGCTAGTGGGTCGGGTCGTTACATTTGGTATCAGAGTCAATCACCAACCAGAAGTGTGTGACGAGCCTCGGCTGAGCCTGGGTCTAGATGACAGGGCTAGCGAGACAAGACTCACATGGCCTGATGATGTTGGACTGTGTGTGTGTTTGGGCTGACGAGGACGTCAGGCCTAAACGAAGGAGTTTGTGACACTGCAATAGTTCCACATCGAATAAGAATGGAGTTGTGATTGGGTATATAAAAGACATGAACATTAGTAATAATAACTGGGTTTAAGCATTTTGGACTATGGTTTGGGCCGAATGAGTTATTATTGTTAGTGAGCCTACATTTGATATCAAAATCAATCACCAATCGGAAGTGTGTAACGAGGCTCGGCTGAGTCTGGGTCTAGATGACAGGGCTAGCGAGACAATTCTCACATCGCCAGGTGATCTTGAACTATGACACCCTAATAGTTCCACATCGAATAGGAATGGAGCTGTGATTGGTTATATAAACGACATGTACATCAGTAATAATAACTAGGTTTAAGCATTTTGGACTATGTTTTGGACCCAACGAGTTATTATTACTAGTGGAACGGGTCGTTACAAAACAACTTACACAAAGAAGAAGAAATATATATATTGCTATCATATGTGATGAATTTTCAATGTGAGACTAAATTCACATGTGATCAGCAAAAATTTGGACTCTCATGTAAAAGCCTATAGATATTGGGCCACCGAGAAGGCCCAAAGATGAAAATCAAGTTTTAAATTAAATTGAAAGCAAATAAAATCTAACATTTTTGACTTTGACTCAACCCATTTAGAATTTAGTGATCTCCTCAGCCTATTATCATGGAACAAAAAATTAGACATATTTTTATCAATAATAAATAAATAATAATTCCAACATCTGAAAAGTTAATATAGTATGTGAAAATATAACTCATAACCTTTGGCTTTTATCTTATTTGTGAATCGTAACTGCCGACCAATTATCCCAAAACACAGGCGGATAGGAAGCATCTATTACATGCATTTAATTAAAGATTAAGTTACAGTGCTTATGAATTTCAATCTAATTCAACTTATGATCTGAATATTAAATTTATTGTTAGATCTTTTCTCGTTAGTTATATTATAAACTACTGTTTTACTCAACTTATTGAATTCACATAATTCAACTTACTGGTTTCCAAGTTTATTATCATGACAAAAAAAAATAAATTTACTTTAATCAATAATTAATTGGCAACAGATGCATGCAACATGCCGCTTGAAGTGATTGATGTAGGCCCCAGGCATGCACACATTCCGCTTTAAGTAGGATTCAATCGTTGGTCCCAGTATCCGAAGGCAGCGGTGGTAAAGTAATCCTCTACTCAAACATCCAACAACCAAAGTTGTGAAGAATCTGTTCTACAACATTTTAGCAGACCGTTAATACATGCATGTTGTAAAGATCAGGTAGTCCTGTAAAAAGAAATAAAGCAAAGTAGTTTTATGCAAAAATCTCTTGAGAGCTGTGAAAGAAGCGCCCTTAAGAATCTCAGATTATGTAAAGCAGTAAACAAATATTCCACTCACAGAATACAAGGCTTCTTTTCTTGGGTTAGTAAGCAAGGAGATGGTGATGCCTCATTATTATATAGGTTTTGTTTTTTCTATTTTATTTTTATTTTTATTCTTTTTCTTGCATGAAAAACCCAACCTATAAAAAATCCAAGAGCCCAGTGGGCCCAGGGGACCCTCCGAATCAACATTTCACATTCATGGTCCCACAAAAGTGTAACAAGAATCACTTCCAACTCCGAAGACAAAGAAAAAGAAAAAGAAAAGAGATGAAAAAGAAAGAACAAAAATAAACCAATAAATAAACATATAGATAAAAAAAAAAAAAAAAAAAAAAGAGAAAAAAAAACCAACACTTCCAGCATATAAAAATATAAAAAAACTAACCCCTCCCCCCGTTACCATGCTTTCCTATCCCCTCCTTCCTTCCTTCCTCTTCTTTAATTCCTCTCTATCTCCCTTTACTTCTTAACTAGTAATAGTAAGTAACACTTCTTTGCATATATATATATATGGCCATATACTTCTTCTTAAACAAGTGATGGCTCAAGAAGCAAGTTTGAATAGAGAGAAGTAGAAGTACAAGGATAGAGAAGAGTATGAGCAGGTCCCTGAGGGCCTTGTTGTGTGTGGGGATTTTGGTGTCTTTTGCAATACATTTAGAAAGTAGGTCTCATGGTGAAAAAGTTACACCACCACTTGCTGCAGCAGCAGCTGCTTCTGCTTCTGCTGCAGCTGTGGGGAGTTTTGTGAATATGGGGAGTACCTCTTCATCAAGAAACAGTAGGCCCATCAATAGGCACATGATGATGAACATGGACCCATTTAGAAGTAGTAAGAGGGGAGTGCCCAATGGGCCTGATCCCATTCACAACAGGTACATTTCATATATATGTTGCTTGCACTTGGTATCTCTTCTTACTCTTTAGCCCTTTTCTCTCTACACACAAGAATTTCCCCAATAATAATAATAATAATAACAAATTTCTTACTACCCATGTTTTCTCCTTTATCTCTCATTATTATAATAAATGATATTAAGTTCTTTGCAATGAAATTGCAAGTTTTAGCACATCAATGTGTTGACAGGGTACAGTTACCTACTTAGTCTCAAATCCCATGAATTAAGCTTCTTCATGTTATCTTGTTCACCTCTTGCATGTGTTATGCATTACTTGTTTCTCCAAGAAAAAATGTGGAAATGTGTAGTTGTAAAAAAAATATTTTGGAGGCTAGCTACTCTACTCAATTTGTTGTTGGCCTGTTCAAAATTGAAAAAAAAAAGAAGAAGAGAAGTAAATAAAAATGTCACATGTAATTAATTAATTCATTTTACTCATCACACCACATTAATTCCCTATTATTCATACTTATCCTCTCAATAAATATGCCAGTTCAGAAACAAATTGTTACAAGAAAAGTAGATGGATGTATTATTTCTAATAAAAGAAGATCAGATTCTGTAACTCACTTCTAGGTACCCTTTATCATAACTATCCAAATCAAAATGACCAAAAAAATGAATAGCTAATGCATGTAAACACTTTAATTATCATGTAAAAAAAATCATTGGGTCCCACTGAGCTGAGTACATAGTGATCCCACCTCTAATTATTAAATTACTTTAATCCAATATCTAACAGTTGATAGGTTCACCTGAAACATACATATCAATAAGAAACCATTGTGTGTGTTGCATATAATTAACTTACCCCATGCATATATAGCTAACCACCATTATCTTGTGCAATGTTCACAGGGGAGAGGGGAAGTCGGGGCAACCACCGGGAAGAGCATAGCGGCAACGGAGCTCCGAGGCGTGGAAGTTTCTACCCTAAGTGTTTAGAGGTGAATTATACTAGACCTTATTGGTCTCATGGTGAGTGCAACTATGAGTGGAGCTATCTTAATTTAAACATTCAAAAGGTATTAGCCATAATATCATTGCTTTCTTAAAGTGATCTTCTTTAAGAGATATTGATGATGGTGGGGGTTGTAATATAAAGAGTTACAAGCATCACTCACACAAAATGGACCTTCAAGATTCTTTTACAGAGATGGTAAGAGCTTTTCCAGTAGCTTTATTAGTGTTCTCCTTTATTTTGTTCAATAGATTTATATAGAGATAGAAAGATGAAAGACAAGTGGATGGAGTTGTTGAGGAGTGATCATCTTTTTCATGTGTGATAATCAAAGAAGCAGATTGATTTACCATGAAGAGATTTTTTTTTTGGGTGTTTTCCAATTATGCAGATCTTTTCGGTAACATGATGTCAGAGCCCGCTTTAAATATAGTAAATTTCAAAAAAAAATTATATAAAATTTAATAATTTTTTTCATTATCCTTTCTATTTGTATATCTGGCATAGTTCATATAATTTTTATCAAACACATAAGTGAGTAGCGAATGTTAAAATTATTTTTAAATTATTTGTTATCAAATTAATTATTTGGGTAATTGAAAATAAAGCTCAAGAAATGTTCTAGTTAGTTAGTGGCCAGCCTCAAGCACAAGGCATATGTACCAAATGTTTTTTTCCTTGTTTCTTTTCTCTTTAATTTTTTCAGTAGGCCATCCTTGTCAAGGTTTGTGATTTGTTCCCTCAAAAGTAAAGCAATTAGTCCCACTAATTAAAGAATCTTTGCTTTGTTTTAAACTTTTCTCTCTCTCTCTCTTAACCCCATATATCTCTCAGTCTCTCACTCATAATTTGCTTATCTAGTACTTATTACTAGATTACATGACCGACCCCACATACATGTTTTATTCAAGTTTGAATAAATCTTTAGACTAGTCGAATTAAAAAGAAGAGCCAAAGTAGCATAACTTGCATGATGCTTTTCCTTTATTGTTTGTTTCCATCTCTTTTGCTTCTTTTCTTGCACAATTTTGATTAGAACGAGGAGGAAAAAAAAGACCAGCTTTGTTACAGCAGTGTGAGTCTCAAATGAGAACTAACTCCATGTCTCATAGATCAAAGCCTTTTTTAAAGGACAAGGTCTATTTGCAGAACATGATCTGCTATATAGTACGTACTCATTTGACATGATCTCACTTTAGCCCATTTAGTGTGGACTAGATAGGTCCAATTAATTGATGAAATTAATGTGCACCCGTTAACGAACCAGGCCGGTTTTATAAGACGCGATGATTTTGTGCATAATGTACCTCAACCAATTAAGTTCGTGGTTAGCCGTAAACAACTCAGCCTATCTTCCCCCTAAAACAAAGAAAAATAAAAAAATAAAATTGAATTACCGAAAACACCCAAAAATGCTTGATCTTCACAATACAAAAAGCATCTCTCTCTCTCTCTCTCTCTCTTTATATATATATATATATATATATATATATATATATATATATATATATATATATATATATATATATAGAGAGAGTAGAGCTTATATACTTTCAAAAGTATAAGTCCAACTATTTTGTGAATTTTTATCATTGGATTTGTATTATGATTTGTGCTATTGTAAAATCAACTAAAGTGAGAGAACGAGAAAGTATAATAGTACAAATCTCAATATAAATTTAATGATAAAAAATTTACAAGCGTAATTTGGTTTGTGCTTTTGAAAGTATATAATTTGGCTTGTACTTTTGAAAGTATACAATTTGGCTTGCACTTTTAAAAATATATAAGCTCTACTCTCTCTCTCTCTCTCTCTCTCTCTCTCTCTCTCTCTCTATATATATATATATATATATATATATATATATATATATATATATATATATATATATATATATATAGAGTAGAGCGTATATATTTTTAAAAGCACAAGCCTAATTATGTTTATAATTTTTAAACCATTAAATTTGTATAGAAATTTGTGCTATTGTACTTTCTATTTCTATCTTTTTAGTTAACTTAACAAAAGTACAAATTTCAATGCATACCCAATGATAAAAAATTCACAAGCATAGTTGCATTTGTGTTTTTGAAAGTATATAAGTCACCAACCCAACTTTGCCACCCATTTTGTAGCCATTGGATCGCATTGAGATTCGTGCAAGTCCTTTAATTAAAAAAAAAACTTTTTTACTTTTTACTTTTTCTTTTTACTTTTTCTTTTCTCTTTTTTTCATTAAAGAGCCTACACAGATCTCAATGCGATCCAATGGCTACAAAATGGGTGGCAAAATTGGGTTGGTGCTATCAATAGCATTCCAGCCCAACTCTATATATATATATATATATATATATATATATATATATATATATATATATATATATATATATATATATATATATATATATATATACATGTATATATATATATATATATATATATATATATATATATATATACATGTATATATATATATATATATATATATATATATATATATATATATATACATGTATATATATATATATATATATATATATATATATATATATATATATATATATATACATGTATATATATATATATATATACATGTATATATACATGTATATATATATATATATATATATATATATATATATATATATATATATATATATATATATATATATATATATATATATATATATATATATATATATATATACACATGTATATATATATATATATATATATATATATATATATATATATACACATGTATATATATATATATATATATATATATATATATATATATATATATATATATATATATATATATATATATATATATATATATATATATATATATATATATACCTTAGATCATACTATTCTATCAACCACCCACGTAAACCTAAGGGGTCCACCATCATTCTAACCGCACATTTCTACATCCAATGGTAAAAAACTGACTAGCACAAATAACTTTGTGAAAGTATATAAAAACTTATATACTTTCAAAAACACAAACCCAACTATGCTTGTGAATTTTTTATCATTGGATTTGCATTGAGATTCATGCTATTATACGTTTTCTTTCTCTCTTTAGTTTACTTTATAGAGCAATGCTACATGACTTTGGGGGTGTACATCCTACACCCACCCATCTAAGGATTGGGGGGGTCACTTCACAATTTGTGAAGTGGCCCCTCACCTCATGGGTGGGGTGTGTGATGTACACCCCAGATGGGGTGTACAAGTAGCATTTTCCTACTTTATAATAGCACAAATCTCAATACAAATTTAATGGTAAAAAATTTGCAAGTATAGTTGTGCTTGTGCTTTTAAAAGTAACAAGTTATTGGTATTTTTAGGTTTTTAACTTTTAGATGAAAGAATGTGCGGTTAGTTTAATAGTGGGTCCCTTGACTTTAGTGGGTGGTTGGTGGAATAGTATGATCTAAGGGATAAAAGTAGTCAAAGGGATAGATCTAACGGTAGAAAACTTACAAGCACCACTTGTTTTGTACTTTTACAAGCATAGTATAGCCAGGCTTATGAAAGCACGAAGTCCTCCGTGCTTCTAAGTCGTTTATAATGTTGGGATTTCTGAATCGACGATCGGCTCTGTTAAACTTAATGTAGAGTATTTGAAATATTTAGAAAATAAATTTTACGATTTTTCGATATCATTTGACTAGTGATCAAAGTGACTCAAAATCAATAATTTTAATGATCGTGGTGAGCTATTTGTAAGTTTAACGGTGTAGAAATATCAAAATTATACAAAATTTTAATAGAAAATTTTTTATACTATATAAAATAAGATCAATATTTTTGATCTAAAATTTTAATATTATATCATCATATTTGTAGAGATTTTAATTTTCAGCCGTACGTTGATTTTAGGCCATTTCGAATACTAGGAAAGTAATATCAAAAAATCGTAAAATTTATTTTCTACATACTTCAAATACTCTAAATCAAGTGTAACGTAGCTGATCGTCGATTTGGAAGTTCTAACATCAAAAACAACTTATATGCATGAGTGCTTCCGTGCTTATAAAAGCATACTAGCCGCACTCATATATATATATATATATATATATATATATATATATATATATATATATATATATATATATATATATATAGGGGTCCGACTACTATACTTTTATGAGTAAAATCCCTTCGTACTCATAAGTTTTCGGCTCTTGGATGAAGGAATGTGCGGTTAGGATTATAGTGATCCCCTATGATTTATACTATTTCACCAACAACCCAATAAACCCTAGGGGGACCACTATCATCATAACCGCACATTCCTTCATCTAAGGGTGAAAAAGTTATGAGTATAATGTGATTTAGGCTACTATGCTATCGATAGCACCAAACATTTGGTGCTACCAAATTTTTCACCAATAGATTTACTTCTTTGACCATTTTTATTTCTTAGATCAAACTATTTCACCAATCGCCTACTAAACGTTAAGGGACCACTATCATCCTAACCGCATATTCCTTCCTCCAAAGGCCGATAATTTAATATCAATATCCTTTTAGGATGACGGAAGTCTTCGTCCTCCTAAGTCATTTTTTATGATAGGAATTTCGAATCAATGATCGGAATCGTTAAAATTGATTTAGGGCATTTAAAACATTTAGAAACTAAATTGTATAAATTTTAAAAATTATGTACGTTATGATCAAAGAATTACAAAATTGATAATTTTTGACGGCTTATATAAGACATTTACTTGTTTAACGGTGTAGAGTAATCCAAATGGTTTAAATTTTTGATAGAAATTTTTTATACTATTTAGATAATATTTGATAACTCCTATTATGAATTGAGAAAGTTATCTATTTTCACAATATTATTCGTTTTTGACCGTTTATTTTACGACTCTTTGACTGACTTGATAACGATTTTTAAAATTTATAAAATTTAGATTCAATACTCTTTAAATATTTTAGATCAATTTTAACGACTCCGATTATTAATTCTGAATACTTATTATTTAAAATGATTTAGGAGGACGAAAGCCTCATTCTTCGTAAAAGGATAATAACTGAATAATATATATATATATATATATATATATATATATATATATATATATATATATATATATATATATATAGTAGAGCTTATATATTTTCAAATATACAAACTCAATTATGTTTGTAAATTTTTTACTATTAAATTTGCATTGAGATTTGTGCTATTGTAAAGTCAACTAAAGAGAGAGAAAGAAAATGTAAATAACACAAATCTCAATACAAATTTAATGGTAAAAAATTTATAAGCATATTTGGGCTTGTGGTTTTAAAAGTATATAAGCTCTACTCTCTCTACTCTCTCTCTCTCTCTCTCTCTCTCTCTCTCTCTCTCTCTCTCTATATATATATATATATATATATATATATATATATATATATATATATATATATATATATATATATTGGAGCTAGAATATTATTGATAGTATGAAAAAAATATTTACTATCAACTTTTTGATCATTGAATGTTTAGAATTTAATGGGTGGTCGGTAAAAGAGTAGTATTTCATAGTAATTATTATTCATACACTATTAATAATATATATAAAGTGCAGCTAAAGCAGTACCAACTGGGAGTTTCAAAAGAAAAATACTTTCTGTACACTCCAAAAGAGGTGTACATCTTACACTTCACCCATCTAAGGGTGGTATGAATTTCATCCATCACTTTGAAATGATGGGTGAATTAAGAAGCTCTCACTCTTGAATTGATGAAAGTGTAAGATGTACACCTATAGTATTACTCGTCTCAAAATACTTCAATAATGCATAGAAAGATCAAGTGTTGGACGATAATTATCTAATTAATTTTACCAATTTGATTAGACCCATAAATCATTGGCCCGTAGTGGGAATCCATATTGAGAACACAAAGTACCTGTCACGCCCCGAGTTTTAAAAATCAGGTCTGAAATTTTTTTTTGAAATCAGAGTTTGCAAACTGGGCGCAACATACCGCCACACGTATAGAAGACTCTCTATCCCAAGGACAAAGACTCCCCTATACATGCACGGCTAAAAATCATCATCAGAGATCAACAGATATATCAGTAACTAATCTAATCTACTCAGCAGGAATAATCAAAATTAAGTTATTACATCATCAGTTTTAAATGTCTAAATCAAGATAAACTGGAATGAAATGCGGAAAGTAAATGTCTGCAGAAGTCATCGATATATAATACTCATGGGGACAGCTCTATCGTAATCGGCTCACTGGATCGTCCTAACATCTCACCACCCGACGGACCTACAACAGTCACCCGAGGGTGTGAGATACACCGGAGTGTATCCCAGTGGGCACGACGAGCCGAGGATCAGCTAATCGTACCTACTGGGTACTAAAATCTGCGGATAGTAAAGATCTGTAGGAAAAGCTGGAAACATAGATGTCTACTAATAATCAAAAATAAAACTGCAGGTAAGTATGCTGAACAATCAGGGTATCTCAGAGATAACTATCATGAAAACTGTAGAGCATGCAGGCCGGAAATCAAAGTCAACTACAAGGATCATGTATAAAGAACTACAAATGATACAAGCATGTCTACAGATAATAGTGCTGGAACAACTGAGCAAATGTACGAGTAAAAGTAATGCGTCAAAGGTAGAAAACCAAATATCCAATCATGTGCCAATATTGGTCTCAGAGAACCTCAGGCAATGCCACTGTTCGGCACCTTTTCGGCTGACATAACCTTGTCAAGGGCTCACGGGTCTATCATCAGACCACTTTACCGGTAAAGAACAATCTCCACGGGGAGCTACCCCGGCCATGTTCGTGAAGTACAGCAGTGCATGGCAAATCATAATGATCAATCTCACGGTCTAGTGACCGGGTAGTCGGCAACAAGCCGAGATCCCAACAGGGAATCATCTGTCTATATCTATCCATCGGAATCAATCAATCATGCATATCGAGTAGTGTCTATCAATCAGGATCAATCAATCATGCATATCGAGTGGTATCTATCAATCAGGATCAATCAATCATGCATATCGAGTGGTGTCTATCAATCAGGATCAATCAATCATGCATATCAATAATATCTCGAATAACATCTCAATGACAGGAATCAACAGGTGTCATCTAATCATGCAAATCTATATATATCAATCAATCAGGATCAGTCAGGAATAATCAGGGATCATGTAGATAATAATCGGCTGACCGTGAACAAACAATCACATGTATAAGTCTAATCGAGTCGATGTCAAACAGGAGAATCATGACGTGTCAAACGAGATTAACATATATCAGATAAGTCCTATAGATATGATCATCAGGGCAAATCAAAAACAGGTGTCCGACTAGACTAAAGCAACCAGAGGGCCGAATAGATCAAGCCCGGACCGAAGCTAACCCACCTGGATGTAGGCAGATCCTCGAACTCCCGCACAGCTACTGGGAGGCTGGTGCTGAACAACTGGGTCCTGAGGGTTTGGCCGGCGCCCGGAGGCGGCGGCGGCGGCCGGAGGAGAGGTTCGGGCTACCCTCCATGGTGCAACAACAAAGTTGGAAAAACTTTGCAACTAAACTCATGCAAAAGGTTGGGAAGCTTCCTACAGTTCCAACAAGCTCAACTGGGTCATCCGCCGACGACGCGGAGCGGCGGCGATCGCCGGCGACGAAGCTCGGCCCAAGCTCATTAATGCAAAATGGTGCAACTCTGGTGCACACAAACCCGACGTTAGGACCGACATGCAAGTGCACGGGGAGCTTCACAAGGACCAAGGGAACTCACCTGAGCCGTTATCCCATCTGACAGAGCTCCGACGATCGCCGGAGATCAAATTCTCCAAGCTCGGTGAAGATGACCACCATTAATGGCGGATTCCAGCCGGCGACCCCCGGGCCGGCGCAAGATGGACCAAAAGATTCCTCTCGGTCCCCTGGTGCTTGCTGGGTGGTTGGCCGGCGGCTCGGGTGCACGGCGGCGCAGGACGGCGAGGAACGGCCGCGGTTCAAGGTTGGCCGGTTCTAGGGCATGTTGGATCTCCGCCGATCTTCATCCGATCCACACCAATCTTCGGGAGCAGCTTTCAGTCACCAAGAGGAACAAGATCAACGATCTTGATCTGGATTTAGTCGATCGGGTGAAGCTCGTGGTGATTCTCGGCCGAAACAAAAATTTTCGGCAAAACCCGCTCCCGCCGGCGGCCGGGACGACGGCGACGACTCGGGCTTCACAGGTAAGGTCTATTCATGGTTAAGAACACAATGATACACTCCTAGGGCCTTTTAAAAACAACCAAATCTAAAACCTTACCTCGCCGGAAAACGGGGAAGAAGGAGTTGCCCCCGCGGCGGCGCACGGCGGCGCTGGGTCTCGGCTCGGGTTTCAACCTCACAGGGACACCCTCAGAAGAGGTCTGGTGCATTCACTCCTCCTCTGGGTGCTTCCTTCTCCAACAACACCCGAGATCAAGAGATGTTCTTGATCTTCTTCCTTCTCCGGCGATGGGGAGGCGGCGGCCGGTGTGGGCTCCCGCCTATGGACGCGGCTAAGGGAGAGGAGTCTGTTGGGCAGGCGGCTAGGGCAAGGCTTCTCTGGGTTTAGGGTTTGTGGAACCCGAGTTCAATATACCCTATATATATAGCATAATGCAAAAGTGCATTTTTGCCCCCCTCCTGCACTGGCATTTGCAGTTGGATCCTCCACAGCAGTTTAGTTTCTCACTTAGGTCCCTCACTAGGGAGTGGCACGCAAATCGATACATAAAATGTAGGGTTTTATGTGCAAAAAGCCACTTTTTCCCCGTATTTCATGCTTTTCGAGGCGATCCGATCGCCGAAACGGAAAATGGACTGCGCCATGACGTCCGGCTCGACGAGACCTATCAGGTAGCGATCTCTGATTTTCGCGAAACTGCCCGGATAAAATCTCGGTCCATAATAACTGTGTCAAAATACAGTTTTCGCGCTTTTCCATTAATTGTGCAAATTACACTGCAGAAAAGGGGCACTGTCGCTATCTGAGCCATTTATGATCCAAATTCAACTTGACTTCTATCGATTTCATTTATTTAATTATTTACAAAAATTCGAATTCTTACCGTACCCTCCTAAGCTCTAGCCAACTAGGCCCTATAGTCAATTAGGCCAAATCTTAGTAGTAATTTTACCATTATAAAGCTGAGCCATTCATATGCTCATTTACAAGAGCCTGTTTGGCTAAGTTGTAGGAATTAATGCTATTGTAAAAGTATTGTGAAATATAGTATTGTATTGTTTAGTAAAGTTGTAGTGCGTTTCGTGGTTTTGTCATATAAGTATTATTTGTAGTAGTTAAAGACTGATGAACTAATATTCGTCTGAAAAATATTATGCAATATTATAATTTAATAAATTACTACTATGGCATGATCATACGTACATAATGCAAACAAAATTGTTCCCATATCATACACACATATATATATATATATATATATATATATATAACACAATTTATATAGGAGAACATTTTATTTGTTACAGTTAATGCATATAAGAATAGCAACATATTTTTTTTTAAGGCATCAATTTTATTAAAAATACTATATTGTCCCTGATTACAATCACTACCAGTTTACTTGGCAGCAAAATATAATTAATTTGGTATTATTTTATGGGTTATATTTTTTTTCCACAAATTAGACAGGTTAAAAACAGATAGACCATGTTAAGTTTGGATCCGACTCAATTAAGCTTGATCCAATCCATACAGTTTTAGGGGATTTAAAAAGACCATCAGTATTATTATATATTATTTTTTATTAACACATTAATTAATTTTTAAAATATTTTATTTAAATAATTTTAATTAATTAAATTTAAATTTAAACTGAGAAGGGGAATAAATAGAAGAATAAAATAGGATAAAGTAAATTGATAGTGTAAAAGAATATCATGTAAAAAGATATTAGCAAAGCTTACCTTTTTGTCTCTTCTCTTATTAGAGATATATATAGGATACAATCAATTACATAGCCTATACTTTAGGCTTAAGAAAAGCAAAAGAAAGGAAAGAGATTCTGTCTAATATGTACAAAATATTTTCTTGCCTAAGTTAAATTATTTGATATCAAATAATCATGAATCGAGATTGGCAAATGATCATTGTACTCGCAAACTTCAACACTCCCCCTCAAGTTGGAGCATAAAGATTTCGAATGCCCAACTTGCTTAAAATAGATTGAAACTTATCTCGGCCTAAAGCTTTAGTGAAAATATCTGCAAGTTGATGTTGTGTAAATACATAGCGAGTAGCAAAGTGTCGTGCAATAAGATGATCACGAACAAAATAGCAGTCAATTTCAATATGCTTCGTTCGTTCATGAAAAACAAGATTCGCTGCTATATGAAGGGCTGCTTGATTATCACAGTGTATAATCATTGGTTGAGATTGAGGAACGGTAAGATCAGAGAGTAGAGCACGTAACCATAAGAGCTCACTAGTGGTTGCTGCCAGTGAGCGATATTCGGCTTCTGCAGATGAGCGAGAGACAGTAGTTTGCTTCTTAGTCTTCCAAGAAATTGGAGAAGAGCCGAGAAAAGTGATATAGCCTATTGTAGAACGCCGAGTCATAGGGCAACTTGCTCAATCGGAGTCACAAAAGGCATGTAGGCGTATATCATCATTGGAAGAGAGAAAAATGCCTTGACCTGGAGTGGATTTTAAGTACCGTAGAACACGCATGGCTGCATCCATGTGACCTTGACAAGGACTTTGCATAAATTGACTCAAAATATGAACAGAGTAAGTAAGTTCCGGCCTGGTAATTGTCAAATAAATGAGACGACCGATGAGTCTTCGATATCGGCCCGCATCATCAGTTGGTGGACCAGAATCAGATGAGAGGTGGTGTTGTTGCTCCATAGGAAATAACGCGGGCTTGGAACCAAGCATACCAGATTCTTTGAGAATATCCAATGTGTATTTCTGTTGACATAAGTATATGCCACCTGGAGAACGAGCAACTTCGATACCAACGAAGTATTTGAGATTGCCAAGATCTTTGATATGAAAACAAGAATTTAAGTAGATCTTTAAAGCATGACAGCTAGAGGAATCATTTCCTGCAATGATCAAGTCATCAACATAGACAAGAAGAGCTACAAAGGTGTTGCCTGAAGAAAAGGTAAAGAGTGAAGAGTCAGCCTTGGACGGATGAAATCCAAAATGAAGCAAAGCGGTGGTTAGCTTTGAAAACCATTGACGTGAAGCTTGTTTCAAGCCATAAAGAGATTTGCGAAGACGGCACACCCGATCATCGCCAGGTTTAGTGTAACCTGGAGGTGGTGACATATAAACTTCTTCATAAAGATCACCATGAAGAAATGCATTATGCACATCTAGTCGATGAAGTTTCCAATGCTTAGCCGCTGCTACTGCGAGAAGGCATCGAACCGTGGTGAGTTTGGCAACAGGTGAAAATGTTTCAGTGTAATCCAAACCTTCAATTTGAGTGTATCCTTTGGCTACCAAACGTGCTTTGTAACGCTCTATGGAGCCATCAACATAATACTTGATTTTATACACCTATTTGGAACTAATGGGCTTCTTGCCGTGGGGAAGATGTTCTAATGTCCAGGTTTTATTCTTTTCTAATGCCGCAAGTTCCTGGGACATTGCTTCACGCCAATGTGGGTCTTTGACAGCCTGTAAATATGTCTTGGGTTCATCCTTGTTAGAGATTGCCGCTGAAAAACAATATGAGAAGGCGTGAAGCGCGAATAACACAAAGATTGCGAAAGGGGGTGAGGCATACCTGAGGAGACAGAATGGAATGAGTGCGTAGATGGCTGAATTACACCAGGCAACTTATAAACAAAATCTTTAAGATATCCAGGTGGGTGTCGTTCACGTTGAGAACGTGACGTAGGTGGCAAAGTAATGGGTTCAGGTTCAAATTGTTTGTTCACAATAGAACGATCTGTTTGTGATGTAGAGAATGGGGTATTTATGGTTGAGAGAGAATGTGCATCTTTTGAAAAAGTATTTTGTGGAGTGTCATCAATAGCAGGTAAAGGAATGGCACTAGCAGTTGAAGCGTAATCATGTGCACTATCATGCATCATTAGAAAGGGAAAATGTTGCTCATAAAAAATGACATTCCTAGATGTAAATTTTTTTCTAGAACTAATATTATAAACTCGATATCCTTTTTCACCATGGGGATATCCAACAAAAACACAAGCATTCGAGCGAGCGTCAAATTTATGACATAATTTAGAAGTGTCAAAAGCATAGCAAAGACAACTGAAAACTCGCAAATGAGAATAAAATGGTGATTTTGAAAACAAAACTTCGTAAGGCGATTTTTCATTAAGCAAAGGTGTAGGCATATAATTTATTAAATATGCAGCTGTAGTAATCGTGAATTTTAAAAAAGATTTAAATAAATTTCTGGAATTTTAAATAGCAGAAAATAAGTAAATAGGACCCCAAAAATATCGACTTTTGATCGGGGTCTGATCTGAAAAATCCGAGATCACCATTGCGATCGTCTCGTCGAAACATAGAAGTTTCATATTCATATGTTTTCGATCTGACGGACGGATCTTCCAGAAATCAGAAATCAAAAACGGGCCACACGACTTAAGTGTGAATAGTAACTCGCGATTTTCGACCCTCGCGAGCAACGGTTGGCCGAACTACTGCCTAAGAAATTCATATAGGGGTATGAGTAATGGAACCTAGCTAATTTTGATGTTCTGAGCGCGATGGCACTGACGATTTTCGCGTTTGGCGATCCGGGTGCATCGAAGTGCGTGCGTCGGTTTTCGACGTACAGAACAAGATGGCCCGAGATTTCATACGAGCGCCAAATCAAACAAATAAATAGGCTATTTTGAAGGTCTCGACGAGCCAGACGTAGTGGCGAAGTCCATTTTCAGTTGTGACGACTCGAGTGTCTCGAGAAGCGTGGAATACACTGAAAAAGTGAGTATTTTTGCTAAAAGGCTGGTATTTTATGTACCAAAATTTATGAGGGACTAATCTGTAAGAAGGTTAATTTTGTAAAGGACTTATGTCCAAATATTTAGAGGTTGAAGGGCTTTTTGCAAAATGTGCTTTAAACACATGTATATGTGTATACGTGTGTGTAACCGAGCCCTCTGCCCCTTCTTCTTCGTAACTGAAGTTCCACCACCTTCTCCACCTTGCGACTGACGCGGCCCCTCGGCTGCCGAAACCCCCGGCCGTTCGGGTCGCCGGAGAGGGGTTAAGAAGCCTATAAATAGGAGCTTCTCTTGAGTTTTTGAAGCAGAGATCAACCGAGGCCTTGGGTTTAATCCAAACTCCTTCTGAGAGCTCCACTGAGAGGCTGCAACCGAGTCCTGGTGAAGCCGCCGCCGAGCGCCGCCGCAGCCATTTTCTTTTTCTTCTCTCTTTCCGACTAGGTGTGAAGTTGGACCAGACCTCTTCAAGGTTGGATTGGGAGGTGTCTGGGGAGTCCCTGGTGCTTGAAAGACTCTGCTGGAGCTTGCCGTGGCCTCGCGTGCTAGTGGGACCGAGTTCCGGCTTCATCCTATCTTCCCCGAGCTCGGCCAAGGTAAGGAACCTAGACCACTTAGAGTTAGGACCTCGGACCTTTAACAGTGGACATCTTAGGTCCTTATCTTCTTCCCTGAAAAGCCCCGAGCCCCCATGCAGCCTGGTTGGCCGGCGGGAGCGAAGTCTCGCCGGAAACCTAACTTAGCTCCGCCTCGAGAGACCTCAGCAACCGCTTGACCAATACGCACCAAAATTGGAGTGCCGAAACTGTAGAACATGTAGATAAAATCTGCAAATTTTGAGAATTTATGGTCAAGAATTTTGAGAGAAAATGGATGCCCTAGCTTTTCGGAATATCGCATGTTGGCCGAGCCTCTTGCTCCGGCGCCGGCGCGCCTCCTCGCCGCCGGGAACTTGTCCAGAAAGGTTGCTGGTATCAAGGGGAGTCCATCCATGCCATTGCATGCGACCCATGCAGCCCAAATGGGAACCGGCCATGAATGGCCCGAGCTTGAAGCCATTAATGGCGGCCGGCAATCCGGCGACCTCCGACGGCGGGGACAAGGCCAGACCTTCCTAAAAGCTTGCTAGGAAGCTTTTGGTGCTGTTCCTTGCACCTTAAAATAAACCATTGCAAAGTTGCCATTGTTGAAGAAGAAACTCAAACCAAGCTTGCCCCAGCCGCGCCGCCGCCGTGTCCTGTCGCCGGGCACGAGTACAGGTGAGGTTGTTGTGTGTATTAGCATCCAATTGGGCAAGTGATTTGGTCCCAGATGCCTTGCTTGAATGGTCACGATTTTCAAAGTAATGGTGTCATCTTCAACCTCTTGCCGTGGCCAATCGAGTGTGCAACCTTGACCCAGGCTTGCGGGGGATGATGCTCAAGTCCTCAGAAGCATTTCCTTCCAAGTTGGAAGTGATTTGGTGCTGTGGTTGCAAAGAACCAACTCGGGATTGGCTTGGGTGCTTGTTTGTGAATGGTGCATGCCAGGTGTTTGTGGAAATGCCACAATGAAGAAAGAATGGCAATTAGCTCTCGAGTTGTATATCAAAGTTACTCAGAATTGTCCCCTGAGCTTAATGCTCACTTCAGACCAAGTTGGTTCTGTGTGGACAAGTGTTTAGAGCATTGTGGACTTGTAAGAGTGCGAGGTTTTGGATCTGCTTGATCCAGCAGGGTTGGGCTACAAGTAGCGCAAGCCCTGTGATCCTGACATTACCCAGAGTCTTTTTGATTCTTGGGGTTTCATCTGAAAAGGTGTAGATCCAAAGTTGTGATTAAACCATGCCTTAATACAATAAATTCTTAATAACAGTATTAGGGTCTGTTTGAAAAGTTGTAACAGTGTAATCCTGGCTATTTTGGGGTCACTGAACGCGATGCTCGCGTTAGAATCACTGTTTGAAGTCCCGAAGAAACAAAATGGCTTTTGGGCTATGTTAGTGCATATGTTATGGGCCAAAATTTGCCTCGGGACTCGTGCTGCCACAAATGGGTAAGCACGGCGTTCAGCAAGTCGAATGTCACCTACTGGAGGTGACGGCTCATAAAAATGATTTACCGTTTGAGAGAACGAGCCAAAACAGTGGTTATTTATCGTATAAAATCCATTCTGAGTAAACTCGAGGGCCTTGCTGCAATTGTAGCAGTGTGGAAAAGCTAGCTGTAGGTTCTAAAGTGGTTTTGACCTTTCAGTGGGGTTCCTGGAGTTCTTGTTAAGCTAAATATGCTTAATGTTGCGCAAATCGACGAATAGTCAATTCGCGCTTATGCACTTTGAGGATTTGATAGATCCTGAGTTGTCACCCGGTATTATTGTAGGGCCCAGTCGTCAGGAGCCAGCCGTGATCCGTCTTGTGGTTATCGCGACCGTCTACCTTCTGGTGGAGTCGTTGTTCCTCCTATATACAGGTGGGTTTATCTTCGGTCCGCGTTTTATCAGGTCGGCCCTATTGGGTGCCGTGGTAGGTTGGACCCCTGTTCTTGGTGTAGCCCTGAACCTATGCTTTAGCCTTACTATATGCTTTCATTCCAGCATTCAGTTATTTCAGCTATATTGCCTGATTATACATATGAGCCTTTCGTGATACTCTATTCTTCACTGCATGTTTAGAATAGGAATTCTAGTCTCAGTACTTGGCATGAATTGCATCAGTATCGATATCCTAGTGGGGATTTCCTCGGCTTCTCGCCGTCTGTCCGGTCTACCGACCGTGGACTGAGATTTAGCAGTATGGTTGCTATTGAGTTTATACCTGTTCTTATTACTTGCTTATCTACCAGCAGTTGCTTGATTACCCTACTGAGACATATCATGCTTATATTCCAGCAGTTGCTTGTTTACCATATTCAGATATATCATGCTTACATTCCAGCAGTTGCTTGTCATATCGTGCTTACATTCCAGCAGTTACTTGTGTATCATGTGGAGTTATATTATGATTCCTTCAGCAGTTGTTATGCATTTCCTGGACACATGACATGCTTGATTGGTCACTAGCATAGTCTATACCTGTCTCTATTCTTCACTGCATGTTTAGAATATGTGAGATTACTTCAGTACTTGGCATGTTATACTTGTATCCCAGTGGGGATTTTCCTCGGCTTCTTGCCGTCTATGTGGTCAGTGGACCATGGTTTGAGCATCAGCATTATGATCGCCGTCGAGCCAAGCTTTTCGTCACGCACACCGACGGTTTGGCCACCGTGTGGGTGTTCTTTACCGGTAGAGAGGTCTGATTGACCCGTGAGCCTAGTGGGGTTATGATAGCTTGATTGTGTGACCAAAAGTGGTTGTTGCCTGAGGTCATATGCTCCATGGCAAGTTTAGCCTGAGGCCCTTGTGGCCAAAAGTGGCAGTGATTGGGTATATTTGTGGTGACACCTTTGACGCATGATCTTTGTTATTTCCTGCTTATCATATTATCATTCTCTGCTTGTCAGATTATCAGTTATAGCATGATTATTTACTGCTTGCCAGATTATCAGTGATAGTATAACTATTTCCTGCTTGCCAGCTATAACATATTCATTCCTACTTGTCAGATTATCAGTTATAGCATGATCAGCTTTACATATGATTACACTGCTCTGTTGATTAATCCATGATTAATGGTACTCTGCTTAGATTATATACCTTTCAGTTGCAGTATACCCTACTTTTGCTATCCGCTTATTATTGTATCCAGTAGGTACGGCTTGCTATTTCCCGGCCCGTCGTGCCCACTGGGATACACTCCGGTGTGTCTCACACCCTCGGGTGACTGTTTTTCAGGTCCTTCGGGTGGGGGGACTTTTGTACGCTCTGTGTGAGGACGTGAGATAGACTGACCCTGGTAGGATGTACCCTTTTTGGTTTTAGTAAAACTTATAACTGATATTTCCATTTTGAGAAACTGGATTGTAATAACTCTGGAACCTTGTGGATGTAATGGAGTAGAACTTAATTAGTATATCTATCTTGTATCTACTCTGATTGACTGTATCTGTTAGCCGAGCACATATAGGGAAGACTCTGTTGGAGATACAGAGACTTTTCTATATGTGTGGCGGTCTGTTCACGCCTTGGAGAGTTCAAGTTTTAACTCTGATAAAAAAAAAAAAAATTTAGACCCACTTTCGAATCTCGGGGCGTGACAGATTAGATGGTATCAGAGCCTAGGTACACGGTACCTAGGAATGGGTTAGGATAAACCCTAGGATGACCTGAGTCTGACGTGAGAGCGCGGGGTGTTGTCTTGTGGTTAGGAACTCAGGTGAATTATTTACTAACGAGACGTTTCCTAACCTTGTTGTTGTGACTACAAGCGGTGTTCGCACGCCCTCTGGGCTTGGTGGTGAAAGTGGGTGCAGTGTTGGCCGCGATCGTGATACGGGTCGTGGGCGAGATGTTTCAGTGGAGCCAGAGGGCTCAGATTGTTCGCAGTGGTTTGAGAGTTAGCTCACCACTTTTGTTGGGTTAGTTCAGCAGATGACTGCTATTTTTGCACCAGTCCCACCACTAGCCCAGGTACTTTGAGGTGTTGTTGAGCCTCCTGTAGCCCCACGCCACATAATATGTGACCTTTGTCACTGCCATGATTCTCGGAACTACACCGGTGGCTGCTATTATTGCTGATTCCCCGATTACAGCCATCGGGACGACTATGAGTTTAGCAATTCTTTTGCTGTGAAGGAAGTGATTCTGATGACACTTTATAAATACAAGCCTTTGTCGAGTTATGAACTAAGCCTGTACAGTGAAAGTAGCCGGAATTCAAGATTATTCCGATAGAGGTGGTTGTGATAGTGAGCGCGTTGGCCCTGTCATGGATGTTGTATCGATTAGTTTTGGTGGCCTATGGCCAAGTAGTAACCCTGATTGGGTTGGTGTTGAAGTCAGGTCCCACCTTTTTGCACGGATTTCGTAAACCGCCTCAGATTCTCCTATAAGTATTCAATAATTGTAGCCGTTGTGGCTGCTACCTTGGTGAAGTAGTATTGGTGGTTTGGAACTATTTTGTGATAATGAGTCATATTAAAACATTAGTAGTACTATAGTTAAGTTTAAGTTTCGGGGACGAAACTTTTTATAAGTGGTGGGTGATGTAGTAATCGTGAATTTTAAAAAGATTTAAATAAATTTCTGGAATTTTAAATAGCAGAAAATAAGTAAATAGGACCCCAAAAATATCGACTTTTGATCGGGGTCTGATCTGGAAAATCCGAGATCACCATTGCGATCGTCTCGTCGAAACATAGAAGTTTCATATTCATATGTTTTCGATCTGACGGACGGATCTTCCAGAAATCAGAAATAAAAAACGGACCACACGACTTAAGTGTGAATAGTAACTCGCGATTTTCGACCCCACGCGAGCAACGGTTGGCCGAACTACTGCCTAAGAAATTCATATAGGGGTATGAGTAATGGAACCTAGCTAATTTTGACGTTCTGAGCGCGATGGCACAGACGATTTTCGCGTTTGGCGATCCGGGTGTATCGAAGTGCGTGCGTCGGTTTTCGACGTACAGAACAAGATGGCCCGAGATTTCATACGAGCGCCAAATCAAACAAATAAATAGGCTATTTTGAAGGTCTCGACGAGCCGGACGTCGTGGCGAAGTCCATTTTCAGTTGTGACGACTCGAGTGTCTCGAGAAGCGTGGAATACACTGAAAAAGTGAGTATTTTTGCTAAAAGGCTGGTATTTTATGTACCAAAATTTATGAGGGACTAATCTGTAAGAAGGTTAATTTTGTAAAGGACTTATGTCCAAATATTTAGAGGTTGAAGGGCTTTTTGCAAAATGTGCTTTAAACACATGTATAGTGTATACGTGTGTGTAACCGAGCCCTCTGCCCCTTCTTCTTCGTAACTGAAGTTCCACCACCTTCTCCACCTTGCGACTGACGCGGCCCCTCGGCTGCCGAAACCCCCGGCCGTTCGGGTCGCCGGAGAGGGGTTAAGAAGCCTATAAATAGGAGCTTCTCTTGAGTTTTTGAAGCAGAGATCAACCGAGGCCTTGGGTTTAATCCAAACTCCTTCTGAGAGCTCCACTGAGAGGCTGCAACCGAGTCCTGGTGAAGCCGCCGCCGAGCGCCGCCGCAGCCATTTTCTTTGTCTTCTCTCTCTCCGACTAGGTGTGAAGTTGGACCAGGACCTCTTCAAGGTTGGATTGGGAGGTGTCTGGGGAGTCACTGGTGCTTGAAAGACTCTGCTGGAGCTTGCCGTGGCCTCGCGTGCTAGTGGGACCGAGTTCCGGCTTCATCCTATCTTCCCCGAGCTCGGCCAAGGTAAGGAACCTAGACCACTTAGAGTTAGGACCTCGGACCTTTAACAGTGGACATCTTAGGTCCTTATCTTCTTCCCTGCAAAGCCCCGAGCCCCCATGCAGCCTGGTTGGCCGGCGGGAGCGAAGTCTCGCCGGAAACCTAACTTAGCTCCGCCTCGAGAGACCTCAGCAACCGCTTGACCAATACGCACCAAAATTGGAGTGCCGAAACTGTAGAACATGTAGATAAAATCTGCAAATTTTGAGAATTTATGGTCAAGAATTTTGAGAGAAAATGGATGCCCTAGCTTTTCGGAATATCGCATGTTGGCCGAGCCTCTTGCTCCGGCGCCGGCGCGCCTCCTCGCCGCCGGGAACTTGTCCAGAAAGGTTGCTGGGATCAAGGGGAGTCCATCCATGCCATTGCATGCGACCCATGCAGCCCAAATGGGACCGGCCATGAATGGCCCGAGCTTGAAGCCATTAATGGCGGCCGGCAATCCGGCGACCTCCGACGGCGGGGACAAGGCCAGACCTTCCTAAAAGCTTGCTAGGAAGCTTTTGGTGCTGTTCTTTGCACCTTAAAATAAACCATTGCAAAGTTGCCATTGTTGAAGAAGAAACTCAAAACCAAGCTTGCCCCAGCCGCGCCGCCGCCGTGTCCTGTCGCCAGGCACGAGTACAGGTGAGGTTGTATGTGTATTAGCATCCATTGGGCAAGTGATTTGGTCCCAGATGCCTTGCTTGAATGGTCACGATTTTCAAAGTAATGTGTCATCTTCAACCTCTTGCCGTGGCTAATCGAGTGTGCAACCTTGACCCAGGCTTGCGGGGGATGATGCTCAAGTCCTCAGAAGCATTTCCTTCCAAGTTGGAAGCGATTTGGTGCTGTGGTTGCAAAGAACCAACTCGGGATTGGCTTGGGTGCTTGTTTGTGAATGGTGCATGCCAGGTGTTTGTGGAAATGCCACAATGAAGAAAGAATGGCAATTAGCTCTCGAGTTGTATATCAAAGTTACTCAGAATTGTTCCCTGAGCTTAATGCTCACTTCAGACCAAGTTGGTTCTGTGTGGACAAGTGTTTAGAGCATGTGGACTTTAATGAGTGCGAGGTTTTGGATCTGCTTGATCCAGCAGGGTTGGGCTACAAGTAGCGCAAGCCCTGTGATCCTGACATTACCCAGAGTCTTTTTGATTCTTGGGGTTTCATCTAAAAAGGTGTAGATCCAAAGTTGTGATTAAACCATGCCTTAATACAATAAATTCTTAATAACAGTATTAGGGTCTGTTTGAAAGTTGTAACAGTGTACTCCGGCTATTTTGGGGTTCACTGAACGCGATGCTCGCGTTAGAATCACTGTTTGAAGTCCCGAAGAAACAAAATGGCTTTTGGGCTATGTTAGTGCATATGTTATGGGCCAAAATTTGCCTCGGGACTCGTGCTGCCACAAATGGGTAAGCACGGCGTTCAGCAAGTCGAATGTCACCTACTGGAGGTGACGGCTCATAAAAATGATTTACCGTTTGAGAGAACGAGCCAAAACAGTGGTTATTTATCGTATAAAATCCATTCTGAGTAAACTCGAGGGCCTTGCTGCAATTGTAGCAGTGTGGAAAAGCTAGTGTAGGTTCTAAAGTGGTTTTGACCTTTCAATGGGGTTCCTGGAGTTCTTGTAAGCTAAATATGCTAATGTTGCGCAAATCGACGAATAGTCAATTCGCGCTTATGCACTTTGAGGATTTGATAGATCCTGAGTTGTCACCCGGTATTATTGTAGGGCCCAGTCGTCAGGAGCCAGCCGTGATCCGTCTTGTGGTTATCGCGACCGTCTACCTTCTGGTGGAGTCGTTGTTCCTCTATATACAGGTGGGTTTATCTTCGGTCCGCGTTTTATCAGGTCGGCCCTATTGGGTGCCGTGGTAGGTTGGACCCTGTTCTTGGTGTAGCCCTGAACCTATGCTTTAGCCTTACTATATGCTTTCATTCCAGCATTCAGTTATTTCAGCTATTATTGCCTAATTATACATATGAGCCTTTCGTGATACTCTATTCTTCACTGCATGTTTAGAATAGGAATTCTAGTCTCAGTACTTGGCATGAATTGCATCAGTATCGATATCCTAGTGGGGATTTCCTCGGCTTCTCGCCGTCTGTCCGGTCTACCGACGTGGACTGAGATTTAGCAGTATGGTTGCTATTGAGTTATATGTTCTTATTACTTGCTTATCTACCAGCAGTTGCTTGATTAGCCTACTGAGACATATCATGCTATATTCCAGCAGTTGCTTGTTTACCATATTCAGATATCATGCTTACATTCCAGCAGTTGCTTGTCATATCGTGCTTACATTTCAGCAGTTACTTGTATCATGTGGAGTTATATTATGATTCCTTCAGAAGTTGTTATGCATTTCTGGACACATGCCATGCTCTATTGGTCACTAGCATAGTCTATACCTGTCTAATTCTTCACTGCATGTTTAGAATAGGTGAGATTACTTCAGTACTTGGCATGTTATACTTGTATCCCAGTGGGGATTTTCCTCGGCTTCTTGCCGTCTATGTGGTCAGTGGACCATGGTTTGAGCATCAGCATTATGATCGCCGTCGAGCCAAGCTTTTCGTCACGCACAACGACGGTTTTGGCCACCGTGTGGGTGTTCTTTACCGGTAGAGATGTCTGATTGACCCGTGAGCCTAGTGGGGTATGATAGCTTGATTGTGTGACCAAAAGTGGTTGTTGCCTGAGGTCCATATGCTCCATGGCAAGTTTAGCCTGAGGCCCTTGTGGCCAAAAGTGGGCAGTGATTGGGTATATTTGTGGTGACACCTTTGACGCATGATCGTTGTTATTCTGCTTATCATATTATCAT